>CM042217.1:26562710-26625210 GCA_023566465.1 Cottus gobio | reverse complement strand
CCTTTCTGTAGTGTCTGTGTGTGTGTGTGTGTGTGTGTGTGTGTGTGTGTGTGTGTGTGTGTGTGTGTGTGTGTGTGTGTGTGTGTGTGTGTGTGTGTGTGTATGCGTGTGTGTGTGTGTGTGTGTGTGCATTGTGTTGGTCAGCAGATTTTCAGCGATGCGGCTCTGGAAGAATCACTTATAGATTAGAGTGCAGGAGAGTCCAATGTGTGTATGTGTGTGTGTGTGTGTGTGTGTGTGTGTGTGTGTGTGTGTGTGTGTGTGTGTGTGTGTGTGTGTGTGTGTGTGTGTGACCAGATAATGTACCTGCATGGTGTGTGTGTGTGCATGTGTGTGTATTTGAGTCAACAACATTAACTCTTCACTATTCATTTATAACAATTAATGATACATATAGACAATGAAAAATGTGTCTGGAAACGCACACAGACACTCCCACAGCCAACAGAAAGACCTGATCATTTATTCAGCAACACTTCAGATGTAAACTTGTTTGAATCTCAGAACAGATGAGCTTCAGCAGGACGCAAAAAGAAACACAAACCAGCTCGAGTGGAATTAAATAAAAAATTCTAGATCAGCTCGGGAAGAATTCAGTAACTATGGCAACCAGTTTTGTCCCGGACACAACAAAGCGTTGACCCTAAATCCGTCCAACAGAAGCAAGACTACGATTTACACCGGCTATGCTATCTAGACACAGGAGGCTGACACCAACACGCCGACAAGCTCACAATGAAAAAGCTAACACGCCATGTTCAGCCATCGGATCAGGAAAAACTCCCCCAAAACATAGTGAAAACCCTTTCACAGGGAAAAAAGGGAAGAACCCTTCGGGAGAGCAACAGAGGAGGCCAGTGGAGAGCAACAGAGGAGGCCAGTGGAGAGCAACAGAGGAGGCCAGTGGAGAGCAACAGAGGAGGCCAGTGGAGAGCAACAGAGGAGGCCAGTGGAGAGCAACAGAGGAGGCCAGTGGAGAGCAGCTTATACAGAACAAATTGAAGCTAACGGAACAAATAGTCGTCTCTCCTAAGCCCCGCCCATCGCTGCCAGGAGCTCCTCTCCGGAGCCTGAAGCGCATCTCTTGAAGCCCAACGAGATGGGTTTCCACATGATTTGTGATCCCGTGACACCTCGCTGCCGTGCAAAGTAACAGTCCTCCTGCAGTGGTGGAATGAAGTACATTTACAGGAAGTACTGTTCAAGTTTGACAAATACTTTTCTTCAGTAGTTCAATTTCATGCTACTTTACTTCTACTATATTCTACTCAATATACTCTATTCTATTCCCAGTTGTCGACAAAATATCTAAAAAGTATGAATTGATTGTAAAAACAGAGCCATTCTGCACATTGAGTACATTTCTGATAATACTTTTAATTTAGCAACATTTTGAAGACAGTACTTCTTCTTGGACAATACTTGGTATTTGCCTCGATACTTGGATGGAGGACCTGATGGAGCTTTTACATTTGAAGTGGAAGAAGCTCCATCAAGTCCCCAGTAAATTTCACTGGTGGGTTGCCTGAAGTCGGAATTTCTGACTTGAAAAGTCAGACGAACCGCACTTTTTGTGTCAGACCTCAAAACCCAAGATTCTCAACTGGTATTGCTAATAAAAGCTAATCAAGTTTTCCAACTTGTGCTGGAACTCAGCACTAGTACTCCTTCTACCTGCCGCCTCCCTTTGAAGTTTGCCTCGACATTATATTAATTAATATTTAATAATTTAATAATTAATATGCATGTGTCTGGTGTAACACCTACTGTACTGTATTATAGAGTGAATGAACACACACGCACACACACACACACACACACTGGGGGTCTGCACGGGTGACTGAAGCCTATAGCTTACCAGAAGATGAGAAGTGGTCGGCCGGGGGGCGGGAGGGGGGAGTGGGTATTGAACACAGCACACACACACAGATACACACACACACATCGGGTGACCTTGGCATTGTGCAGCCATTACACAATTCACTGGCAGGCCAATCGAATCTCTCTCTGTCGATCAATATCCTATTAAAGCAGCACACAAAGAGAGAGAGAAGGGAGGAGAGAGAGGGGGAGAGGATGAGAGAGTATAGGTTAGCGTAGCAGCCGTGTATTAAATGTAATTGGTCAGTTCAGTATATTTCTGCAGACTGGATTCTGACGTGTCCTCAATCACACACCCCCACCCTCTCTCTGTCACTTTCCGTCATTTACCCTCTGCCTTTACTGGTGTTCCCCCAAAGCCTCCTCCATAACTCTCCCACTCATTCCACAGCCTCCTCTCCTCTCTGTGAGCCTGCATCGTGTTGCAGCCTCACAGAGAGGACAGGAAGCGGATCCATCCGTACGCACCGGTTGTAAACAACACACGCGGTAGAAGTGTTTTCTTTTACAATAATGACCTCATGGTAGAGGGGGGGATTGTTCAAAGAAACTCATGTCGACACTTCCTGTAGGAAGCAGGAAGCTCTGATGCTCAAAATGAAAGTTGGTATCGTCCAAAGTTTGTGGTAAAATATTTTCTGTCTGTGACGTGGAGTTCAAATACAGAGCACACGGCATGTGGCAGCCTCGTTATCTCCCAGGAGACCAGACTGACTTTATTTAAAACTCTCGCCATTATAAACTAAATTAATAAAGGTTTATTTTTTAAACTGAGAAGTCCACTGAACTGTAAAACTGATAGTATGCAGCAGGTGTTTAAAGGAGGACAGTGTGTCAGACATAATTCAATATACATGAGCAAAACACCAGCAATAACAAATTCAATGAACATTATCAGTTTTGCAAATATATTCTGTACAGAATACTTCCTATACATAGCCTTCTGTACTCATATACATCAGCAACATGTTCTGCTTTCTAACTGGGAGCTGCAGGTCTCTCTCTGTGTGTCTCTGAACCACTTTGATGTGTGTAGACACTTGTAACAAGCTCAGTCCACACACACACACACACACACACACACAGATGCATGTCTAGAGTGCCAGGGTGCACCTTGGCACTGACACACATTTCACATACACTTTCCTCCCAGAGTGTCAGGAGAGCTGATATTAGACGTAAGGATTTGGGGATTAAGTTGATATGATGGCATAAAACTCCGCTGCTCACACACCGAACACACACACACACACACAAATCTACAGAGAACACACACACACAAATCTACAGAGAACACACACACACACACAAAGAGATAAGAAGGCAGATGACCCACTTGGCACCTTCCAGTACCTTCATCTGGAGGCATTCCCACCCAACACACACACACACACACACACACACACAGCAATGGAGGGATGAAAAGATGAATAAAGCTGGAGGCCTGCACGGTTCAAACTCATCCATCCCTCCTTCCTCCTGCCCTCTGTCGCCCCTGGCAACACACACACACAAAGCTGGTGTTGTGCCAACGCCATATGGGCACCACGGCACAAATGGCACAAAGATGTCACATCACAATAATAATGCTAATAATACGACCTATAAAACTGTTTCAACTGGCTGTACATGGACAATAAAATGGGAATCAAAAGGAACAGCGCTATGAGAACGTGAATCATTTAATAATTATAAGATTCTAATTCTAGAAATGTTGGCTGAGGTGAGGTAATAACGAGATGATACAGTAAATGACCCAGAAACATTATTAACACCGTGAAGATGAAATCAAGCTTCAGCTGGCAAACAGCCAGGTTAGAGCATCAAAAGACAGAAAGGTAAACACGCAGAGGAGCTGTATTAATAAGTAAAGTTATGAATCAACCAAGACTAACAGTTCAAAGCCCTGGTAGCGCCCCCTACAGGCTGCTCATTGCAGACTTAATATGAAAGGAAATTAAAAGTACTGGTACAGGTACAGGTAAAAGTAGAGTTACAGGTACAAGTACAGGTACCATTACAGGTACAAGGGGTCCCTGGTACAATAACAGATACAAGTACAGTTAAAGGTAAGTAGAACTACAGGTACAGTTACAGGTACAAGTACAAGTATTGGTAAAGGTACAGGTACATGTACAAATAAAAGTATAATTGCTCCCAATGTGTGTGTAAAATGCTTTGGACAGAAAGCATGAATATAATTTTAAGATAAAATACAACTCATGAAGTCAATTGAACCATATTAACTAATTATACATTTATATTTTCATGTATTTATACGTTTATTGCCAAATTTGATTATATATAAGTATTTTTATGTATTATTGTATTAATTCATTTGTCTTTTTGTTTAATCTCCTGAGCAGGAGTAGTCATACTGATACACAATGAACGCTGAAACACACAGCAGTTACTTCATTTGCATAGTTTTACATTTGTTGTACTTAGTTGCACATGAAGTACTCCGTGCTAGACCTCGAGGAAAGTGTACGGCCAAGTGTGTGTGTGTGTGTGTGTGTGTGTGTGTGTGTGTGTGTGTGTGTGTGTGTGTGTGTGTGTGTGTGTGTGTGTGTGTGTGTGTGTGTGTGCAGCTTTCTCAGGCCAGTTCTATCTCTGCAGGGCAGAGAGAGAGAGAGTGATAGAGAGTGATAGATAGATGGAGCGAGCTCACGTTGCTGAGCTCAGCAGAAAACTACCCACCAGGTCCTGTCAGTCCTCCTCCTCCTCCTCTTCCTTTCATCCCATTACGCCATCGTGCTCTCCGTCAATAAAGCGATGAAGAGGAGGGATGGAAGAGAGAGGGGGGCTGGAGGCGAGGGGCTAGACGGATGTCCGGGTTTGAAGCTGATTGCTGCCTTTGTTCAGCAGGATTTTCAAATTGAAGCGTTTGACAACAAAGACCCAACTCTCTCTCTCTCTCTCTCACTCTCATTCTCGCTCTCTTTCTCCCACTCTCTCGCCCCTCACTCCTTTAATAGTGAAAGCCCTCGCAGGCCTTTGTGCATAGGCTGCCCTCCCCGGAGAGAAGCAGAGGAAGAGAGAGAGAGAGAGAGGGATATGCGGAGGAGGGTAAATGGCAAGAGATGGACAGATCAGAGTGGCAAAGGAAAGACGAAAGGAAGAGGAGCGCAGTTTGTTTATGTTTATGGATGCTAATGTACAGGCGCTAACTGCTTTCATGTACAACTCTTACATGACGTCCCCGTGCTAATATTGAACATATTCGGTGTTCAGACACGGCAGAGGGAGGCAATGCAGCGAATACGTATTTGTCCGTTAGCTTCCCATCGGGTTGTTGGTTCGCTGGGAACGATGATGTCGAGATGTTCCCTCTACAGACTTGTACAAGTGAGGCAGGAAGTGCAGGAAAGTGTCTTAAGTTTGATGACTCTTTGAGATGTGGTGTGTTTTATTCATCGCCATAGTTCTGTTACATTTTCTCTTGAACGTAGTATTTTGTTTATTTATAATGTAGCAGCTCTTTCAACTTTCTATTATGTTTCTATTTTCCTTTTATTCCGGAGCGATGGAGATTTTTCTGAACTTTCGCATCACGAAATTAACCAATACGCACAGATACGTACACCGCCACAGAGAGCGTCAAACTACTTCACTCCTTTCAACCTCGACAAAGGCAGCGCAGACCAGATCCAATCCTTCTGTTCTGACCTTTCACAATAAAAGCCATAGACATACACACTGTCTAAAATGTTTACCAGAGGGAACTCAAATTCACTCTGAGCATTTCGCTGAAAAGGAAAATCTATAAACTATCTTACAGTAGCTTCAGGCTGTACAACGGTTTACCTCAGACAGACTGCCAGATGTTGCTTTGGGTCAATAGGATCCTGCTAGTTGGTCTTCCATCTAGCAGGATCCATTCAGACCAGATCCATTCAGAGTGTGGCAAAGTTGCGACGGTATGAATAGCTTTTGATATTGAATATTCACAGCCGAGTATGAGCAGTTCAGGGTCTTATCCATGAGTTCCTTGTGTGGTGAGCTGTCTGCTCGGGTGTCTCTGCGTCCTCCGAGTCAGGGAGATGGTTGTTCAGCTTTTTGGGCGCACCCTGTGCGCAAGGAGACCCTCTCCTCTGAAATGCCAACGTCAAAATGTCTGTATTAATGCTCTCTCTCTCTCTCTCTCTCTCTCTCTCGCTCTCTCTCTCTCTTGTTCTCTCTTCCAGCACCTATCGCAGCTGGTACCGGTCCAAATTTCTCACTGGCCGACCTGGACAGCTCCTCTTACTACAGCATGAGCCCAGGAGCCATGAGGAGACCGCTGCCCAGCACCTCCTCCTCCAGGTACAAACGTCCTACCTACCTGCTAAGTCCACCGTTAGTATGAACCGTAGCTTCAGACTTCTTTACACCTCTGACAGACAAGTATGGGATGAAAGTAAAACAGGAACATACTGAGACACAACACCTATACATGTAACCGCACGGGTGGATCGTATCTAAATACATCTGTTACACAGCCTTTTATGTTACTTGTGCTTTTACTCCTCAGGATAAATATTGTACTTTAAATGCACTGTGAACACTTTTCAGTACTTTTAAGTACATGGTGCTGATAGTACTTACTTATATTTTGAAAGCAGGACTCACAGTGTGGTATTAGTACATCTTCATGGGGAATTCAAGAAACACATTATTATGAATCCAACAAATAAGCATTCAATCATACATATTAATGTACATACAGACCATGTGTACAACACACACACACACACACACACACACGTGTTGAAGAGCTGTGTCCTCAGAAATACAGTTTCATGTTTAGCCTTCACAAAGCTTATCTACACACACACACACACACTCGCTTGGAGGGTTTGCCCTGACCTCTTCTTTTAAATCGATGCGGTCGCAAGAGTCGTCTGTCTGTCTGCTGAGATACCTGCCCTGCAGCACGCGCACACACACACACATTTAACAACGAACCACTGACTCAGATTATAGTGTGTGTCCTCCGTTTTACACTCCCCCTTTCTCTCTTTCCTCTGACTCCACACATCTCTCCAGAGACCTCCCACACACACACGCACACACACACAGACACGGACACACACACAGCGCTGCGAGGCAGTAGAGCCGCCCCGTATGGTAATATTTAAGTCTACACTAATGTCAAAGACTCTTCATTCATACATCTCACTGTGTACATGCAGGTCACACACACACACACACACACACACACACTTAAATGTCTTAACCCTCCTGTTAAACAGTCCCATCTGGTGAAAGAGAGGCCTTTGGCATGTGTGTGTGTGTGTGTGTTAATGAGCGGCCGTGTAGCTGATGTAAGTCCACTCCACTCTGACACGTAAAAGCCTGAAACAACAACAACAGAGTGAAGGTAACTGAAGCGTGCAGCAGGTCTCATTAAAGGACGTGTTCACTCTGGGGTGTTTTAACCTTATTAAGATGCTGTATACAATCATTCATACAGTAATGATACAGAGCACGGAGTCACTCACAGCCTGTCCTGCTCGCTGTGTTCAAACACCAGGGTAGGTGGGTGGGGGGGGTAGGAAGGTAGGAAAGTATGTAGTTAGGTAGATAGGTAGATAATTGGGTAATTAGGAACGAATGTAGGTATCTAATTACCTACCTACCTACATATCTTCCTACCTACCTAATTACCTAACTGTTGGTTGATAGTTAGTTCATTAGATAGGAAGGAAGGTATGTAGGTAGGTAAGTAGGAATGAAGGAAGGAAGGTAGTTAGAACATTGGGTAGGTCGGACGTTAGGAAGGTAAGGAGCTAGGCAGGTAGAAGGTAGGTAGGTAGGTAGGTAGGTAGGTAGGTAGGTAGGTAGGTAGGTAGGTAGGTAGGTAGGCAGGCAGGCAGGCAGGCAGGCAGGCAGGCAGGCAGGTAGGTAGGTAGGTAGGTAGGTAGGTAGGTAGGTAGGTAGGTAGGTAGGTAGGTAGGCAGGCAGGCAGGCAGGCAGGCAGGCAGGCAGGCAGGCAGGTAGGTAGGTAGGTAGGTAGGTAGGTAGGTAGGTAGGTAGGTAGGTAGGTAGGTAGGTAGGTAGATTGATTGATTAGAGATATGATTTGAGCTTAATGAGAACCAGCAGCAGAGACGAGAGCTTCAACATTCAACATTTTTTTGTGTGGTCAAGGTTGTTATTATCCCTAATATCTATATAATAATATGTATGTAGTTAGGTAGATAGGTAGATAATTGGGTAATTAGGAACGAATGTAGGTATCTAATTACCTACCTACCTACATATCTTCCTACCTACCTAATTACCTAACTGTTGGTTGATAGTTAGTTCATTAGATAGGAAGGAAGGTATGTAGGTAGGTAAGTAGGAATGAAGGAAGGAAGGTAGTTAGAACATTGGGTAGGTCGGACGTTAGGAAGGTAAGGAGCTAGGCAGGTAGAAGGTAGGTAGGTAGGTAGGTAGGTAGGTAGGTAGGTAGGTAGGTAGGTAGGTAGGTAGGTAGGTAGGTAGGTAGAAGGTAGGTAGGTAGGTAGGTAGGTAGGTAGGTAGGTAGGTAGGTAGGTAGGTAGGTAGGTAGGTAGGTAGGTAGGTAGGAAGGTAGGTAGGTAGGTAGGTAGGTAGGTAGGTAGGTAGGTAGGTAGGTAGGTAGGTAGGTAGGTAGGTAGGTAGGTAGGTAGGTAGGTAGGTAGGTAGGTAGGTAGATTGATTAGAGATATGATTTGAGCTTAATGAGAACCAGCAGCAGAGACGAGAGCTTCAACATTCAACATTTTTTTGTGTGGTCAAGGTTGTTATTATCCCTAATATCACTGACCGAAGGTAGGATTATCAGTCAGGGGTTAACAATGCTACTTTGTTTGTCCTCTCTGTGTGTGTGTGTGTGTGTGTGTGTGTGTGTGTGTGTGTGTGTGTGTGTGTGTGTGTGTGTGTGTGTGTCCAGCTCTGCCAAGAGGATAAAGTGTATGGAGGAGGACGTGGACAGTCCAGGCGAGGAGTCCTACTACCCCAGTCAGGGTCGATCTCCGGGCAGCGGCAGCCAGGCCAGCAGCTGGCACGATGTGGAGCCAGGTATGTGCCCTCCCCCCCCATCCCGCTGTTGCCACGGCAATCCCATCCCCCCCCTCCCCAGCCCGTTCACTTCCACCTCCACTGCCACGACACACATGTACCTCATAACATCCCAACTTTAACCTGCCGATTCCAAAGCAGCTTTGGAAACGGAGATTCCATGTAACAGTGTGAAGGTGACGCTAACAGCAGGGAGGTGTGTGTGTGAGTGTGTGTGTGTGTGTGTGTGTGTGTGTGTGTGTGTGTGTGTGTGTGTGTGTGTGTGTGTGTGTGTGTGTGTGTGTGTGTGTGTGTGTGTGTGTGTGTGTGTGTGTGTGTGTGTGTGAGAGAGAGGTTGAGAGAAAGAGAGAGAGACAGAGATAAAGAGACAGAGGGGACATGCAAGTATGTATCTGAGAGTGTGTGTGTGTATGTTTGTTAAGGACTCAGAGGTATTTGTGTATACCAAGAGTTTGTGTGTGCTGGTGATTGTGTCTTTATACCTGACTACAGACACACTCATACAGACTTGTAAAGGACCCCATCTCCTCCACACAAGTGAATAATGATACCTGGTCCTTTAAGTTGACTCTTTAATAAGTGCTCTTGTTATCTGGGCTGGATTGTGATGAGATCTGTGTGCAGATCAGGCCGGCTGTGCAGGGGGGCCATAGACCATAGACTGTATGTAGGAAGTGGACGCAGTCATCGTGACGTCACCCATTGGATTGTGGACTTCCATTTTGAAGCTTTGATTCTGTCGATTTCATCAAGTTGTTTTTTTCCCAACCAATGAACAGACGTTACCATATCTAGAATACGGAGGAGTGGCGTAGAGGCGCCATATACAACTCTGGTATCAGCAGCAACCTGTCAATCACAGTAGCCCCGCCCTAATGCATCCCCTGCTTTATGGTCTGTTTGACTCTAAATGACCATAATTTACTGAATGAACATCATGCTGTATTGAAGAAGAATTTAACCTAGAGATTGAGACATAAACTCATGTTTACAATGTTTACTGAGGGAATAAATCAAGAGAGAAGTAGAGTCATTTCCTCATAGACTTCTATACAACCAGACTTCTCGCCTCCTGGGTAATAGGCTGGCATTTAGTGACCAACAGAGTTAAACTATAGGTGGGTGCAAATTGTAAAGTCTGTCAAATGGGTGAGTGTGTATGCTGCTGGATTAAGGTTGCAAAATTAGGAGAATATTCAAGATGGAAACCTTCCATAAGAATTAACAGGAAGTAATGTGAATAATACGGAAATGAATGACGCAAAGTAAATTGCGTCATGTAGTTTAATCCAAGTAAAATCACAGCAAAATCTGTTTATTTGTGGCTCACACTGCTGTAGTAAGCCGGCCGACGCGTAGCTTCCTAGTTACAGTGAATAGAGGGAACACCGGATGATCTAATGAACAAAGGCGGGAAGTGGCAAAGTCAGACTTTGTCTGATCTGATCACATTGTGATGGAGCGATGGGGTCCTACTGTACATTAACAGCACACACACACACACACACACACAGGTTTTAGAAGTTTGGGAGTGTGTGTGTGTGTGTGTGTGTTTGAGTATGTACTGTGACCTGAGACACACACTTATATAAACACTAAATTGTTGAGGTTCTACCTCCACCTCTCTCTCTCTCTCTCCCACCCCTTGCCCTCTCTCTCAGTATATTCATGCTGCTTTTCTTTTTTCTTTCCTCTGTTGCTTCCTTTTCTTTCTTTCCTCCGTCTTGCGTTGGAAAGCTGGATATAAGCTGCGCGGCTCTCTAGCTAGCTCATTCATCTCCCGACAAGGTAAAGACTGTGAACACACCTTTTACTTTTCTCTATACGTGTCTGTGAAACCGTCTCCTCCACCTCCTCCACCTCCTCCTCTCCACCTGCTCTTGATGGCTAGATATCTTGGTGGTTTTAGTTTTTTGTCGTTTGGTGTCGTTTGGTGTCTGGTTACGTCTGGTGGACTCCTCCCTCCTCCTCTCATCTTGTCTCCCCGTCCTCTCCTCTTCTCCCACTGTGGTTCCTTCCTTCCTCACTTCCTTTCCTTCTTTTTTCCTCGTCTCCTCTCATATCCTCTCTACTCTCCTCCACTCCCTCCTCCTCTCCTATGTTGTCCTGTGTCCCCCTTTCCTTTCCTGCTTTCCTTACTTGTCTCCTCATCTCCATTCCTTGTTTTCGGTCTCAAGGCACCCATGGGTGAAGCAACCATCACCCCACTCCTCCCTGAACCCGCCCACCTGGCAGCATGCTGATGACATCATCATGGCTGTTTTTTTTTATTGTTGGTTGACGTCTGCAAATCTTCTGGATGGACTGTAACACTGTGCATGATACTGTGTGTGTGTGTGTGTGTGTGTGTGTGTGTGTGTGTGTGTGTGTGTGTGTGTGTGTGTGTGTGTGTGTGTGTTTATGTGTATAAAGGTATATGTATGTGTGTAATTCACAATTAGTTAAGTATTTGGCGACAAACACTCACAATTACCTCTCCATGTGCACAAATGTGTGTGTGTGTGTGTGTGTGTGTGTGTGTGTGTGTGTGTGTGTGTGTGTGTGTGTGTGTGTTACAAGTGATACCATATCTGATACAGCAGAGAAGGGAAGAAGAAGAGGAGGGATGAAAGAGGGAAGGATGAGACATGACAGACTTTAAAGTAGGAGGAAAAAGAGAAGGAAAGGAAGGATGAGAGAGGATGAGGAGGGACGGGTGAGAGAGGTTACAGGAGAAAAGACGGAAGGAAGAAAAAGATAGACAGACAGACAGATAGAGAGAGGTGTAAACAGGGTGAGGAAGGAGAAAGTGCTGAGCAGACTGCCTTGTTTCCACCTGACAAAACCTCTTCAACTGTTCATCACTCACACACACATGCACACACACAGCCTTCCCCACTCTTCCTGCTGCACCTCCGTCCATCACTATAAGCCCCGCCCTCATTCAGGTACACTACAAACAACGATGCGCGCAGGTCACCCTGTCCAATCACTGGCAGGTTATTTATATTTGGTGATAAATTATTGAATGTATAGGTCATCAACCTATTTTATAATTTGTATCATGATTTTGGAAAATATTGTGTATTCTTATTTTATTTCAATAGCTACATTGTTATTGTATTATATTCTGGCTTTTGCCATTCTTAATATTGCATTTATTTAAATTTTCTTCTGGTAGTTTTTGACGATAAATCAAAATAAATCCTTACAGCAGTAATGAAAACGAACCAAAGACGGTGCACCTGTTCCTCTTTGTGACACCCTGTAGCCCCCCTCCTCAATCTATCAGCCCCCTCCCCCCTACCTGTCCTGACCCTGCCCAAACCCCCACCCCACAACTACCCCATCTCCTCTCCACCAGTGGAGCTGCATTAAAAAAACAACTCAAAATGTGAAAATAAAGACAGAACACGCTGCCTCTGACCCGCTGCTCATCCTCCTCATCATGGTTCTTGGCAGGGATGCCGTCGCCTGCCGGCGCTCTGAAGAAGTCAGAGAAGTTTGGTTTCTGTGGCGCCATGCCTCCGCCAAGCGGCGCCTCCACCTCCTCCTCTTCTTCTACCTCCTCTTCCCCCCGAACGGCTTTCACACACCACCACCACCATCACCGGCCCGTCATTACCGGGCCTCGAGGTGAGGTCCTCAACCAGTCCAACCCCAACCAACCATCAGCAGCACCTCCCCCTCCCACACACTCACCTCCTCACCCCTCCCTCCCTCCTCTGTCAGTAGCTGTGGGTTTTGTCAGGAAGAGGTACTAAAGAGCAGAGGCGTTTTCTTTTTTCCACCTGTAGGCTTCAGGCAGGGTTTTGTGTGTGTGTGTGTGTGTGTGTGTGTGTGTGTGTGTGTGTGTGTGTGTGTGTGTGTGTGTGTGTGTGTGAACATGTGTTTGTGTTTGTTACGAGTCACCTGACCCAAACTACCATCAAGCCCCGCCTACTCCTCACCTTCCTTTTTTACTCTTCTTCACGCTGATTTCCTCTCCTTCGATTGATGAAAGTAACCCACGACACACTTCCTGTCTATCAATGTGTGTGTGTTTTTTATTTTTTTAACTTGTTTATTTTTATTCCTGAATGTTTTCCAGCGGTTCTGTGGGTGGAAAATCCTGCTCATGTTGAGGCAGATTAGAGGATTGGAAGTGATTAGTGAGCTGACGGGAGCAGCTGAACTCCCGCGGGGCTGCACACTTCTGTCAACTTCCTGTTTCTGTAAAACACAGCCGTAACTAATCCTCATCAGTGACGTTGCGAGTTCTAGATCTGGATTGAGTCCATTCTTCTGATACCTCTTCTGCATGCTCTTCCTGGGATCCTCCTCCTCCTCTTTCCTCTCAAGGTCTCGCCTCCTTCTCCTTTCTCCTTGTTCTCTCCTGCCAGGGATGACTTATCTCCTTCTCCTCTTCTCCCTGGTCCTCATACTTCTTCACCTACGTCTCCTTCTATGCCTCCTTCTTGGTTCGGCTTAACTTTTACCCTTCCTCCTTACCTCTCTCCTCCTCCCCTCAGTCTTTGGTCAGATCCAACCTTCATCCTTCTCTCTTCCACCTATTCTTTGGCCTAATCTTCACCTCCATCAGCCCTCCATCCTTCCTCCTCATCTCTCCATCTACCATTTCCCCCCTCCTGTTCCTCCTGCTCGCTCTGTCATTTCAATTCCTTTCCTCCGTCTTATCGTTTATCAATCCACCTCTTGATGGCAAATCTTCAAGGAAAAGTTGG
The DNA here is from genome assembly GCA_023566465.1 of Cottus gobio. Lineage (NCBI taxonomy): Eukaryota > Metazoa > Chordata > Actinopteri > Perciformes > Cottidae > Cottus > Cottus gobio. The sequence goes on along the minus strand of CM042217.1, from coordinate 26,611,597 downwards.
CAGAAGAGGAGACAGGGTGGTGTGGATGAGGAGGAGGCGGAGGAGGAGGAGGAGGAGGAGGAGGAGGAGGTGTCTGAGGCAGTGAAGCGAGGCAATTTGCAAAGTGGAACTAATCCCGACCCTTTCTTCTATGTTCAACAAGCGGGGGCCTTCGCTCTTCAATACCACACACACACACACACACACACACACACCATTGTTGCGTTGTTAAAGGAAGACTCAGACATTTTGGAAAATCCTCTTGTTAGCTGTCTTTGATAGATGAGACGATAAATACACAATTTTGTCTCGTCCGAAACAGAGAAGTCTCCATGTTGAGCTTCACCGCTGGTGAATCAGTGTGTTGTTTGTTCAGTGCAGCGCTTTTCATATTGTGGATGTAACGAACCCTGGTTCCTCTAGAGCGGGGGTTCTTAACCTTTTGTACCTAAAGGCCCACTTCTGGTTATCTCAAATAAAAGTCCAAATATGAGATATGATGAGAAAAAACATTTTGTTAAATTCAATCTAACCATTCAGCAGGAACCCCACAGCCAACTACAAGGCGCTCTGAAAGTCCAGTAGTTGAGAAGAGCGTCTCTAGAGGGTGCTAGAGCAACCGCTCCTCTGTTGAAAATAAGAATGTATATGGCCTCAGTATGCCTCAAACCAGCCTGCAACTTCCGGGTCTGAAAAGTGAAGTCAAGGCATTATATCAACTGACCACCAGGGGGAGACTCCTCTGGTTGTATAGAAGTCTATATAAATGGCTCTACTTCTCTGTTGATTTATTCCCTCAGTAAACATTGTAAACATGAGTTTATGTCTCAATCTTTAGTTTCAATTATTCTTCAATACAGCATGATGTTCATTTAGTAAATTATGGTCATTTATAGTCTTCCAAGACTGGAAGCAGGAGGTAATAGCTAGGGCACGTGTGTGTGTGTGTGTGTGTGTGTGTGTGTGTATATCGGTTTGTGCGTATCGGTCTGTGTGTGTATTGGTCTGTCTTTGTGTGTGTGTGTGTGTGTCTGTGTGCATGTGTGTGTGTGAGGATCGGTCTGTCTGTCTGTGTGTATCAGTTCTTGTGTGTGTTTGTCGTGCAGATTCCCTCACTCCCTCACCCTCACTCGACCATTTCTGAACACGCACACACACAGGTGGATGTACATACCTGCACACTGAGTGAGATCACTCCTATTGATGTACACACAGATTGTCGCTTTCTGTATGTGTGTGTGTGTTTGTGTGTGTGTGTGGGGGGGGGGGGGGGGGGCGGGGGGGGTGTACAACAAGAGAGGGCAGAGAAAGCCATCCATCCAATGATTACCGTAAATACATTGGCCGCAGGGTACGCACACACACACTCTCAGACGCACACATTCTCAGACACACACACACACTTGGTCAGTGTGTATTGTCAGAGTGATAAATCACAGCAGACTTTAAGTGAATTAGTGCAGCAGCTTTAACTCTCCTTCCCTTCCATCCCTCTCTCTCTCTCTCTTTTCCTCAGCCTCTTTCATTTCAAGTATTTCTCTCTCTCTCTCTCTCTTCATGATTTCTAAAGTCTCTCAATCTCTGCCTCTCTCTGCCTCTCTCTCTCTCTTTCTCCCTTTTCCTCTTCTCTCTACATCACAGCCCTTAACGAGGCATCATCCACTAACGAGCAATCAGAGAATATTAGACCAATTAGATCCATACTTAGATTAGAGGGAGAGGAAAGGAAACGAGTGGAGATAACAAGTTATAAAAGGGAAGAGGAGGTTTGAGGGGATAAGAGAGAGAAAGATGGAGAAAATAAGGAAATATGGAAATGAGGAAATGAAAGAATAAGGAAGCAATATACAAAAGAAGAAGAAGAGGTGGAGAGATGGAAGAAACACAGGAAGTTAGAGGAATGGTAGGAGGAAGAGAGGAAACAAGAGAGGGGAGGAGATGAGATAAGAAGAGAAAGGACGAAAAAAGGAGAACATGGGAAAGAGCAAAGGAAAGAAGAGAAAAAGAAGCAGAGGAGAGGAATTGAAAGGGAGAAATGGAACAATGGAAAAGAAGAGAGGAAACAGGATTGGAAAGCAGAGGAGGAACAGATGAGGATGAGAGGTGAGGAAGAGAAGAAGAGTAGACAAGATGAGGGGTGATGGACGAAAGAGAGGAGGGTAGAGAAATCCATTTTAGATTTATTTTTTAAAATATATATACATACATATACTCATTCCAACAATGAATGATTATGTATGTACATAGAATCTAGCTAGTAAAGGAGATTCCCCTCCCGGGTGTGAGCTCCTAACGTATAAAATATAAGTTAAAGAAAAATGCATAGGATAAAGTGAGGAGAAGAGAAGATGAAAAGGGAAGGGCAAGAAGGAAGGATGGGAAGAGGAGTGGAGAAGAAAGAAAGAGAAAGATGAGGAGAGGAAACGCGAGGAAAGAAGAGGAGAGTGGGAAAAGAAGAACAGTATGTGGGAAGACATGAGATAAGAGGAGAAAACAACGGAGGAGAGGAGGGGAAAGCAAAGGAAAGGTGAGAAGGAGGAGATGACTGGAAGAAGGAGACAAAAGAGGAGAAGAGACATAAATAATGTTCATTGACCTCCACACACACACACACACACACACACACACACACACACACACACACACACACACACACACACACACACACACACACACACACACACACACACACATACACACACAATCCTATTGAGTGACAGCTGGGTGTGAGAGGTGCATTATGGTCTGTTGTCTTTGTTTCATCTGCTCTGCTGTGTTTGTCCGTCATTGGGTATTTGCATGTGAAGCCCCGCCCTCTTTAATCAATTTTAAATATCCCACCTTTTACTCCCCCTTCTCTCTCTCTTTCTCTTTCCCCCACCCCTCAAACAACTCTCTACCACGCTCTCCCAACTCTCCTGATAATTTTCTCTCTCTCTTTCTCTCTCCTCCCCACTGCCTTCTTCGACCCTCAGCGAGCCCCCACGCTCCCCCCTCCAGCCTCCACTTCTCCTCCTCCCCCATCCTGCAGCAGCCCGGCTCCTACTTCTCCCACCCGGCCATCAGGTATCACCCGCAGGAGACGCTCAAGGAGTTTGTCCAGCTGGTCTGTCCTGACTCCGCCCAGCAGGCCGGACAGGTGGGCTTCCTCAACGTAAGCGCGCGCACACACACACACACACACACACACACACACACCGAAATACAACACGAGGAAACATCTGAGCTGGGTTTTCCAGCCTCTGCAAAGGTGGGATCAGTATCTGTTTGCAGGGCTAGGGCAGAAAACACTGCAGTGTGTGTGTGTGTGTGTGTGTGTGTGTGTGTGTGTGTGTGTGTGTGTGTGTGTGTGTGTGTGTGTGTGTGTGTGTGTGTGTGTGTGTGTGGCCTTGTGTCTGCAGTAAGATAGTTGATATATCTGTGTCTAGACACTGAATCAATACAACCCCCCCACCACCACCACTACCACCACACACACACACACACACACACACACACAATATATATCTGTTTTCTTCTTCTTGCAGATATGCATCTCAAAATTGAAATTCAGTAACAAAAGCTTTCTTGATATGATGTTTAACACACCCTTAGTTCTTTTTCTTTTAAAAAAGTTGTCCAATCTATGGATATAAGTATTTGGATCCTTTCCTTAAGTAAAAGTGCGAATGCCACACAGAAAATAAAGTACTCTGACAAAAGCAAAGTCCTGCATTGAAAATATTACTTCAGTAAAAGTATGTAAATCTTCACATTTATTAAGCTGGAACCATGAAATGTTTTTATATGAAAAATGACTTAACCATCAAAATAGTTACCAATTGTTGAACAGACTAATTGATTACTCGGCTCTACTCGGATTACTGTACCTCTAAACAACACTTGGGTAAATGTCCGGACAACACAGGTCAGGTGTTTTCATGCCGCAGTATCCTGCTTTCTGTCTTGAGAGAGAGTACAAGTGCACTCATGCACGATAGTAATGTGAACACACTCAGACCTGGACGCATGTATAAAGATGAAGACACAGCATGTATACCGTATATATGTACATATATATAGGAAGAGTCTGTATATGGAAAGAATAGAGACTGAAGGAGGCAGAGCGGTAAAGCGAGGTACAGTGGTATTATGCTTATAGATTAGCAGGATAAAATGCGAGCGGCAGCAGAATTCTTTATGACCAGCCAGGAAAACTGCTGACACACACACTCACACACACACACACACACACACACTCAGAGGGCAGCAGGGAGTTTGAGCTGTTACAGGTTAGCCATGTGACCGACCTGTTGATGTTTTATCTACTTGTATTGAATGTTTTTTTTCTTTTTCTTCTTTTCTTGTAACCCCGCCTCCTTTAGCCTAACGGTAGCTCCCAGGGAAAGGTCCACAACCCTTTCCTGCCGACGCCCATGCTGCCTCCCCCTCCGCCTCCCCCGATGGCCCGTCCTGTCCCGCTGCCCGTCGACGCCAAGCCGCCCTCCACCTCCTCCGCCGAGGGCGGGGGTAACTCGCCCACCTCGCCCAGTGAGTGCAGATGATCTTTTCCTGTACAAACGATTCTCCCAAAACTGTGTCCGCCTCTGCAACAATGGGCGAGATAAAAATAATACATTATTTATTTGTCTAATATTGACTTTTAAACCAAAAAGAAATGATTCATAATCTGTGAGAGGTCGTTTTGTGCTTAGATTATATTTGACTTCAGGGTTTAGTGTCGATTTACTGTTGTTTGGCAAAAACACACTCGGCCTGTGCCAAAGCTGTTTAATCCTCCCTACGCTCATCAACAGCATACACACACACACACACATATATATATATATGTATATATATATCCAGGGTGTACCCTGCCTTCGCCCAATGACAGCTGGGATCGGCTCCAGCGCCCCGCGACCCTAAAGAGGATAAGCGGTTCAGATAATGGATGGATGGATATATTATTGCTTTTGTTTCAGCTTGTGTGAGTGGATTCCAAATGTGCTTCATTTAATGGGAAAATAAATCTTTTTCACCACTCTGACCTACATCTGCTTATTAATAATTCCCCAAAAGGCTTTCAAAACTTTATTAATCCGTCAACTAGCTACGACTTATTAGAGATGTTGGAAGTCGTTGTGCTTAACTAGGCTAAACATTCAGTTTCAGAACTACACAGACTGAGTTGTTGTTTGAAAAATGTAATTCTTCAGACTTTGTGTTTCAAGTCATTTTGTACGCTGTTGTCAAATGTTATGCCAAACAATCAAAGCTATGGTCTCTTTAGTAAATTCACAGAAATAAAATGTATTTTTGGAATGTATTTTTATTACTTTCAAACAAAGTTGTTATTTCTGTCGTGCAGCTTACTCCACCCCCACTTCATCTCCGGCCCAGCGGTTCGTCAGTGTCGGACCCAGAGATCCCGGCTTTAACATCCCTCAGCAACCACAGGTAACACATTCACACAAATACCCAGTGTGTCCTGGGTTGGACTTTTATTGGGGTTAAGTAGCCCTAAATGGCCAAATGTATGTGGATACAGGTCTGTTGCTATGGTTAGGCTCTGATTTTAAAACAGTTAAACTACGTTTGAAGCATGCACGTGTATATGTGACTTTAACACTGCAACAGCCAATCAGAGAGCAGAGTTTTTGCGTGGCCTCGGGTATAAGTGGTTGTAAAGTAAGGATGGGGTAAAGAAAGTAACATTTACTATGGAGCAGGTGGTCAGTGAACGCAGCATCCACATTTAACACAATGCTATTGAGTGTGTGTATGTGTGTGTGTGTGTGTGTGTGTGTGTGTGTGTGTGTGTGTGTGTGTGTGTGTGTGTGCGTGTGTGTGTGTGTGTGTGTGTGTGTGTGTGTGTGTGTGTGAGATGAGTTAAGTCAAGGCTGCCCAATCGTTACACTCTTCATAAATCAGCTGGCAAACACACCCTGACACACACACACACACACACACACATACGGGTTTCTGTGTACTAAAAGGACAATTCTCCCAAACAAGTTTATCGCATCGTTAGAGGGACACCCCTTTCCACTTGTTTCACAAAGATGTGTTGAATATCAAAAAATATGTTTTGAGCAGTACAACAACAATCTCACTTTAAATCTTGAATACACAAAACAAAACTCAAAATACAACAACCTGAAACCATGCATCATTAGGAGGACAGCATAATTAGGAGCATAAGCCCCGCCCATGACACAAACGTAAATTGTCAGGACAGTAGCTATACACACACACACACACGTCACTGAAGTGCATTAAAGGGTCAAAGATGATTAAATGGAACATGGCTACACACAAACACAAAGGTGAAGGGATTGTGTATTAAAAGAACACACCTGACATAAGAGGACTGTGGACAGTATATAGAGTATTAGTAGCCTAGTATTGTGCTTTTCATTTAGTTATTGCCCGTTTGAAGTTTGCAATCTATTTGTGGTTTTCAAATGCAGAACCATATTTTAATACCCTGCTCTCAGGGGTTTCCTGTTACTCCTATTTGCCCCTCTGCTTAGTTGTTCATGTACATACAAGCACATGAATGAGTTATTAGACTTCAAAGTAATTTCTTACAGTACACATGCATCACTGTTCATTGCAATAATGTTACAGGCAGACCATTTGCCAAAACTGGTGTGTCACTGATATAAACAAAGTCTATTTGTGTGATAAGACTACTTATCTATATCCAGCATGACCTTCAAAAAGCTGATACACAAAGACATAACAATGCACAATTAGTGAACAAGGAGCCAGGTTTAATCACCGTTCTTTTTCAACATAATATAAAATAATATTCTCTTGATAATAAATGTCCCATATTTAAAGAATAAACATCTGTATGTCTTGACATGTATATCTATATTCAGCATGACAGACTGACAAAAGGATAAATTGCACCATAATTAAAGAATACGGTTAAAAATAATAATGTTCTCCTTATAAAAACAGATAAGAAAATTCTCCCATGTGTAAAAGAAAATAATTTCAGGTCTCAACATTTATGAACTGCTAACTATGAACTATCCTGAAAAAACTTTGGAAGCAAGCGGCTCATTTAAGGCCTTCAACAAACGTCCGCAACAATTCCCTTCAAAATCAATTCTTTGCCAACTGTTTTTTTTTTAAGAGTTAAGCCCCGGTTCCTGACAAAGTCTCTTATATTTTGAACCGTGCGACTAGCAAGAGAAGGATGTTCTGCAGTCTTGCACTGTTGGCATTCAATCATAGTGGCTAGTTTCCCCTTTGTGATGTGTATGTTAAAATGTCTCATCACTGCTGCAACCTCTTTTGGAGACCACTGCTGTTTTTGTTTCCTCCTAGGATTCTTTTCACCAGCATTTTCAAGATACACTACAAAAGAAGAAAAGAGATTTGTCAATTTGAAATCAAACTCAGTAAACACTTGATTTTATTTTGATCTGTTATGGCAATTACTAAATCTGCACCTCAAATAAACAGGCTAGAGATGCATCCAATTGAATACCCCTCCACTCACCCCTCCCACTCAAAGCATGTCAGAAGACAACAGAGGCCTTCAAGTATAATGTAAGAAAAAAAAAAGCTCTCTAGCTGGAGCCAACGTTTATTTTCTGATCTTTGTCCTTTCATTATATCTTAACCTATACTGATATCCCGAACTGATGGTACTAGTACTGAAAAATAGCTTGTGGTGATCAAATACTAACGGTCTCTTCAGCATTTTCAAAACATGCAAAACTAACTGGCTAACTAGCAGTTCACATTAGAATAATTCTTCTTCTATATGTGAGGTAACGGTGCGTTTTTTTTTATTAAAGCTGTTAAACTTTCTGAGCTGCTTTCCTGCTGTCAAACTTTGTTTGACATGTACAAATTTATTTTGACTTCCGAACAGACAAAACAAAACTTCTAGTTCAGCCTCCACTCTCATAAAGTGACTCCGTGGTAGACTCTTGTGTATTTGTTGTGTGCACTTACCAGGTTGCTCATCCACTTCCCTGTTTCTGCCGGGCTGTTTGTCCACATTTTCGTTAAATGCTGCAAAAGATTTTTTTTAAACTGTCAATGTCAACCAAAATGTGTGAATATTTATTTTTCATTTCACCAGTCATGTCATTCACAGGAAATTCTAAATGTACAACTCCAAAACATAGATGGCAATTTATTTTAAGGTTTAAGCTTCAAGCAGATCCTTAATAATTTGGTATCAGGGTATGCATATGAATCTATTGACCAAACAAAGATGCCGTTTAAGATAGTTTCTCAAGAGACATGCTAGTTAAAAAATGATATTCCCGTCATACCTTTAGATGTGCCTTCTACGGCGGAAGCAATGTCTGGGAAAATAAAACGGTAATTAGGAATACAGCACAAGAAACAGTAACGTTGCTCAGTCTAAATGAAATGAATCAAACCAACTACACACGCCAACTGAGCATGAGCATGCTGGTGGACAGAAGAAGGGGTCTTACCATCAGAGGTGCCTGGAGGTTCCTCAACAGGTAGCCTGCTTCTCTCCATCTCTGCAGAATGTAAAGTAAAGCTCAATATAGTTGGTCATGTGATATATACAGGTTAGTGCTAATTCATATACGTATGTTATGAATAAACATATTTGCCTTGAGATGTCCACACAGTCTGTGTGCCCAGGCCCTCATTTGAATGTTTGCGCAATTCAAATTGAGCTCCAAATGTTTGACTTTCTCACAAAATGACCATACTGTATCAGTAAACATCTATATCTGAACTATACTTTAAATTTAGAGTGCATCATAATCTACGCTACTTATGTGGAACAGATATTTTGATGTTTGTATGTTTAGGTGCACTTACCCATTGTTGTCTGTGGATGTGTGTCAGGGTCCTCTTCCTCAGCCTCACTGTCTTCACTTTGCCCGGAATCAGTCAAGTCGATATTATCTAACAAAAAGCATCCGAGCATCACAGAAGTTCAGAACTGCAAATGTTAAATGAGTTACAATTTAATACATATTGATATGAAATCTGGAGCTGTTCAAGTTTACCTATAAAGTCATTGTGGTAGAGCTCGTCTATAGTTAAGTCGTATTTTCTACAGTAAATTTTATCAAGACTCGTTATCCTAACCTACACAAAAACAGAACTTTAAATAGAAATACCTTCAATTTCAATTTCTTCAAGTGTTTTGCCTTGAAGATTTGCAAGGGACCCTTTCTCCATGGAAAGAAGCAGCTTGGATATTTTGGCCAGCTGGGTTGTAGCCTCTGGAAGTCTGTAATATTCTCTATGGACCCGGATATCGTGTCCAAGGAAGTCAGCAACTTGGTCCAACTCGTGGTTTTTGAGGTTCAGAACCTGTGACAAGGTTGCCACATGCTTGCGTAACTGCGTCGATCTGAGGAGTTCCGGGTTCTTAGCACCACACTCATTTGCATAAATCCTTAGACAGTCCTGTCCTCTGTAAGGAGTCCAACAATAAGGCCTTGCGAACAGGAAAGGGTTATCTTCTGGAACTCCACATTCTTTTCTTTGGCTTATGAGGTGTGTTAAGGCATTAACAATGTCTGGTGATAGCAGAACGGCAACTTTCCGTCCTCTTTTACCCCTAATTTCTACACGGCTGAAATGTTTACAGAGTTTTTGCTCAAACTTTGAAAGGCCAACAGCAACATCTTTGTGTAAGGCAGTTGTGTCCCTCTCCAGGAAGCCCTTTAGTTGCATTTTTGCAACTTCTCCTCCACGTCTTCGGTTAAATAGGATTATTTTTGCCAGAGTTGCTTTGCAAAGGTCAGCATAGACTTGTGGTGATGGTGTCTTTCCCAGATTCTCAGATGCTAAACCTGCAGTTTTTTCAAGATGTTGGTGAAGAAGCTGCACGTCCTCTGTGAAAGGCAGAGTGCATGGCTTGTTAAAGTGTCCCTCATGCAAGGTGGTCAAAGCTGTGTGTGACACAAGTTCAGACCACTTTGTGGTATACAATGTTTTGAAAGTCTGGGTTGACTTTATCAGCTCATGGTCTTCTGCCATTAGAGCTCTGCAGTGAAGGATGTCACTTATCTTTTGCAATGAGTGACCCAACTTAAGCGCGAGGCTTGGAGTTTGGTAGGAGTGTTTTGTTTCATCAAACCCGGAGACTTTTTTGACCGCTTGGATAACAACATGAAAATGTGCAGGTCTTACAGCATCCTCAAGGGTTTGTATTGAAAAATCTCTGCGCAGTGTGAGCAGAAGTCTTCCAACTTCTCTGAGTTTTTGTCGAATATAGTCAAATTTGGTTGGATCCTGTCCGTGTTTATTGAAAAATGACTGGGCAAGTTGAAGAATGCAGAAGTCACTGCGCACAACTCCAGAAATGTCATCATCATTCATCGTAGTTAACAGCTTCCAAACACCTTGGGATATCTGTTGGCACAGCGCTGATTCCGACATTGTGGCTAAAGACAAGACCCTAGTTCTTCCTGACTCTGCATTGGCTTCCCCTGGTTTTGAAGAACATTTTCTAACGTGGCGCCACAGAACTTTCCGAAGATATAAAGCCCGGCAATACATGCAGTGCACATAATCTTTTGGTTCATGTTTTTTCTTTGATTTCCGTTTAAGCTTAAGCAATCCAGTCCCACTTGTTGTCACCTCCATATTGTGTTTGTAGTTCCCTTTGTTCCGTAGTTTGTTCAGTAATTTCTTGCGTTCTTTGGAGTTCTTTGGGAGTGACAAAACTTGAGCGACATCCACACTCGTCTTTTCATGGGTTTTTAAGTGACGTGTAAACTTTGACTGTGATTTTCCACAAATGTAGCAAAAGGTTTTATGATTAATAGAAGAGGATGTTTTTGAAGTTTGAACTTTAGCCTGAACTCCTGATACATCCACCTGTTGGCCTTCCCAACAACTCATTCCAAGCTGTGGTGAGCTGACAGCATCCTTAGGCAATGATTCTTCCTCTTCTAACAGGCTATCTGGGCGGTATCTCCTTTTTTTAATTTCTGAAGCAGACTCACTGCAGGACACTTCCACATTCTTTACTTCTGAGTGTAATTTAACGTTCAGATATTTTGAAGGCTCTCTTTGGACAACCAATGAAAGATTTGAATGACTGTCAGAACTGTCTGAATGAGTACCAGGTACATATTCCTCCTCCGAGGATGCACTTTCACTTGAACTTGGTTCTTCAGAAACCTGATGTAAAAAAAGAATTACTACATTGAGCCTTTCAGGTACATAACTTTGAAATATAATTCCACAAATACACTTACCAATGGCAGGGGTTCAAGGTTGGTCTTCACATAACAGGATTTGTGCCAGAAGCAGAAGCAAACTAGACAGAGGACATTGATAACTTAAAAATAAAATTGACACCACAAGGAAGTTGTTGCCCTCTCTACAATTATTTGTAGAAAACTTTTTTGCATGTATGAAGTTTACCCTATTTTTCTACAGTCTGTATGAGACTTGTAAAATAAAACAAATCTATTCCAAATTTGAAAAGGTGAGTCAAATTGAAACACTAAACTGAAACATTCACTTATGGACAGATAATCAACTTATCAAAACTAAATACTCACCTTTACATCTCACACCAATCCACTTCAATGGGGAGAAGGGTCCACTACACACGGCACACTTTTCTAAGCTTGGTACGACTGAGGAGACCAAGTCATGTTTACAGTTCTGTTGACAAAAAATTTATGAGATTACAATAAAAACACTACATTAAAGTTGCAATTCAAAAAATTGTCTTTACTGTCAAAAACATTACAGGTATATTTAAAAATCAGAGACAAAGACAAATGTATATATTTTGCTATTGTTTGTAGAAGAGTAACAAGTGCATGAGAACCTTTCCATTGTTATCCTAAACTGAAATAAATTTGAACTTAACGTTTTAGAGGTTAACTAGAAAGTTTAGTTAGTCGAAATGTTTAAACAATTTAATATTGTTTATTGTTCCATGAGAGGCAATCTAATGTGACTAATGTGTCCAATTTAATTTAACTTAGTTCAAAATATTCTCATTAAATGTCATAACTATACCAATATGGCTTAATACAGCCCATTGGCCATGGTTGTCATTTATTTATATTAACCTTTAATATAAATACCTCTCGGTTTGCCTTATATATGACATGAAAATGATGTGATGGAAAATTATGAATTAGTGACATGGTGTCCCATATTGTGAAACCAATAAAAGCACCATCCTTATTATACATAACACAGACAGCATTCTAGATCTACTTGAAACACAGATATAAGTGCTATTCAAGACAAAGGTCAAACAATGTTAACGCCATCTGCACCCAGCTAGCTGCTAAATTAGTGCAGCAGTGGAGCACAAGGCGGTCGAGGATGGCTAGCTTTATACAGACTGAGAGACATTTTAATTTTTGACCAATTCCCTTCATCGTTTCAACCAAATGATGACCTGTCCAGTACATCTTTACACAGGACCTGTGTATCTACACTCCTGAACACAAAACACAGTCCTTCTAGTGTCTACACCTGTTCAGTACAGCTTTACACAGGACCTGTGTATCTACACTCCTGAACACAAAACACAGTCCTTCTAGTGTCTACACCTGTTCAGTACAGCTTTACACAGGACCTGTGTATCTACACTCCTGAATACAAAACACAGACTTCTGATTAAAGAAAACAGTGGTAATTAATTTACCTGTTGGATGTTGTCAATGAGGGACTCAGATGACACAGCCACATCAGCTTGGTGAAGATCCGTCTCAGTTGAACTCTTGTTGGGTAAAGTGACAAAGTTTAATCACTAAACATTCCGTTTTGCACACAGAGGCTGTTCTTGAAGGTGATGCAAGTTAACACAACATTCCTGTTTTTATACTAAAAACTCCTGAAGGGGTATGGCACTAGTACTGAAACTGCATAGCATAATTTTAACCATCCTGATGTCAATGTAAACAGTAAAACAATCTAGTCTTTACAGCTTACTTGCAAAACATATGCAATTCAAGTTAATAGGAAATATGATCATAGTATTTATTAAATATTTGCTTTGATTAATACAAACTGTGAATTAATAATTTTAATTATATATATATATGTATATATTTGTGTGCGTCTATATGTATACACACATAATTATGTGGCTGTGACGTTACTCCCTGTGCATATAAAATTGAGGCAGTGGTAAATCTGACCGGCAGAAAATATAAACGTAAATGATCACCAGCCATGGTCGATCAGCTGAATTAAGGCCCATTTTGATGACGGCTGATCAATTGGTGCACCTCTAGGCTCTATCCCTCAGCACGGTATAGTTTAAATTCATAACAGTGTCCTTTATCTACCTTTTATACCTTCCACCCCTATCAGTCCTTCTAGTGTCTACACCTGTCCAGTACAGCTTTACACAGGACCTGTGTATCTACACTCCTGAACACAAAACACAGTCCTTCTAGTGTCTACACCTGTTTAGTACAGCTTTACACAGGACCTGTGTATCTACACTCCTGAACACAAAACACAGTCCTTCTAGTGTCTACACCTGTTCAGTACAGCTTTACACAGGACCTGTGTATCTACACTCCTGAACACAAAACACAGTCCTTCTAGTGTCTACACCTGTTCAGTACAGCTTTACACAGGACCTGTGTATCTACACTCCTGAATACAAAACACAGTCCTTCTAGTGTCTACACCTGTTTAGTACAGCTTTACACAGGACCTGTGTATCTACACTCCTGAACACAAAACACAGTCCTTCTAGTGTCTACACCTGTTCAGTACAGCTTTACACAGGACCTGTGTATCTACACTCCTGAACACAAAACACAGTCCTTCTAGTGTCTACACCTGTTTAGTACAGCTTTACACAGGACCTGTGTATCTACACTCCTGAACACAAAACACAGTCCTTCTAGTGTCTACACCTGTTCAGTACAGCTTTACACAGGACCTGTGTATCTACACTCCTGAACACAAAACACAGTCCTTCTAGTGTCTACACCTGTTCAGTACAGCTTTACACAGGACCTGTGTATCTACACTCCTGAATACAAAACACAGTCCTTCTAGTGTCTACACCTGTCCAGTACATCTTTACACAGGACCTGTGTATCTACACTCCTGAATACAAAACACAGTCCTTCTAGTGTCTACACCTGTCCAGTACATCTTTACACAGGACCTGTGTATCTACACTACTGAATACAAAACACAGTCCTTCTAGTGTCTACACCTGTCCAGTACATCTTTACACAGGACCTGTGTATCTACACTCCTGAACACAAAACACAGTCCTTCTAGTGTCTACACCTGTCCAGTACATCTTTACACAGGACCTGTGTATCTACACTCCTGAACACAAAACACAGTCATTCTAGTGTCTACACCTGTCCAGTACATCTTTACACAGGACCTGTGTATCTACACTCCTGAACACAAAACACAGTCCTTCTAGTGTCTACACCTGTCCAGTACAGCTTTACACAGGACCTGTGTATCTACACTCCTGAATACAAAACACAGACTTCTGATTAAAGAAAACAGTGGTAATTAATTTACCTGTTGGATGTTGTCAATGAGGGACTCAGATGACACAGCCACATCAGCATGAAGATCTGTCTCAGTTGAAATCTTATCGGGGGAAGATGGACAAAGATGGATCACTAAACATTACATTTTGCATACCAAGGATGTTCTGGATTAAGAAGACATACATGTATTGAAGGAATGACAATACATGCATGCTATTGTGAGTTAACAAATTAAGTTTGAGAATGCATTCAAGCATTCAGAAGAGTAAAACCCAAATAGTATTTACCCAGAGTTAGGGCTGGGCGATATGGCCTAACATTTATATCACAGCATCATTTTAAGCGTCCTATACTTTTGAATACAAAACACACATTCCTAGTGAAACAGTAAGGTCCATACTTTAATATAGTGGTAATTCATTTACCTTTTGAATGTCGTCATTGAGGGAGTCAGATGTCTTGGCCACATCAGCTTGGTGAAGATCCGTCTCAGTTGAACTCTTGTTGGGTAAAGTGACAAAGTTTAATCACTAAACATTCCGTTTTGCACACAGAGGCTGTTCTTGAAGGTGATGCAAGTTAACACAACATTCCTGTTTTTATACTAAAAACTCCTGAAGGGGTATGGCACTAGTACTGAAACTGCATAGCATAATTTTAACCATCCTGATGTCAATGTAAACAGTAAAACAATCTAGTCTTTACAGCTTACTTGCAAAACATATGCAATTCAAGTTAATAGGAAATAAGATCATAGTATTTATTAAATATTTGCTTTGATTAATACAAACTGTGAATTAATAATTGTAATTATATATATATGTATATATTTGTGTGCGTCTATATGTATACACACATAATTATGTGGCTGTGACGTTACTCCCTGTGCATATAAAATTGAGGCAGTGGTAAATCTGACCGGCAGAAAATATAAACGTAAATGGTCACCAGCCATGGTCGATCAGCTGAATTAAGGCCCATTTTGATGACGGCTGATCAATTGGTGCACCTCTAGGCTCTATCCCTCAGCACGGTATAGTTTAAATTCATAACAGTGTCCTTTATCTACCTTTTATACCTTCCACCCCTATCAGTCCTTCTAGTGTCTACACCTGTCCAGTAAATCTTTACACAGGACCTGTGTATCTACACTCCTGAACACAAAACACAGTCCTTCTAGTGTCTACACCTGTCCAGTACAGCTTTACACAGGACCTGTGTATCTACACTCCTGAACACAAAACACAGTCCTTCTAGTGTCTACACCTGTCCAGTACAGCTTTACACAGGACCTGTGTATCTACACTCCTGAATACAAAACACAGACTTCTGATTAAAGAAAACAGTGGTAATTAATTTACCTGTTGGATGTTGTCAATGAGGGACTCAGATGACACAGCCACATCAGCTTGGTGAAGATCCGTCTCAGTTGAACTCTTGTTGGGTAAAGTGACAAAGTTTAATCACTAAACATTCCGTTTTGCACACAGAGGCTGTTCTTGAAGGTGATGCAAGTTAACACAACATTCCTGTTTTTATACTAAAAACTCCTGAAGGGGTATGGCACTAGTACTGAAACTGCATAGCATAATTTTAACCATCCTGATGTCAATGTAAACAGTAAAACAATCTAGTCTTTACAGCTTACTTGCAAAACATATGCAATTCAAGTTAATAGGAAATATGATCATAGTATTTATTAAATATTTGCTTTGATTAATACAAACTGTGAATTAATAATTTTAATTATATATATATATGTATATATTTGTGTGCGTCTATATGTATACACACATAATTATGTGGCTGTGACGTTACTCCCTGTGCATATAAAATTGAGGCAGTGGTAAATCTGACCGGCAGAAAATATAAACGTAAATGATCACCAGCCATGGTCGATCAGCTGAATTAAGGCCCATTTTGATGACGGCTGATCAATTGGTGCACCTCTAGGCTCTATCCCTCAGCACGGTATAGTTTAAATTCATAACAGTGTCCTTTATCTACCTTTTATACCTTCCACCCCTATCAGTCCTTCTAGTGTCTACACCTGTCCAGTACAGCTTTACACAGGACCTGTGTATCTACACTCCTGAACACAAAACACAGTCCTTCTAGTGTCTACACCTGTTTAGTACAGCTTTACACAGGACCTGTGTATCTACACTCCTGAACTCAAAAAACAGTCCTTCTAGTGTCTACACCTGTTCAGTACAGCTTTACACAGGACCTGTGTATCTACACTCCTGAACACAAAACACAGTCCTTCTAGTGTCTACACCTGTTCAGTACAGCTTTACACAGGACCTGTGTATCTACACTCCTGAATACAAAACACAGTCCTTCTAGTGTCTACACCTGTTTAGTACAGCTTTACACAGGACCTGTGTATCTACACTCCTGAACACAAAACACAGTCCTTCTAGTGTCTACACCTGTTCAGTACAGCTTTACACAGGACCTGTGTATCTACACTCCTGAACACAAAACACAGTCCTTCTAGTGTCTACACCTGTTTAGTACAGCTTTACACAGGACCTGTGTATCTACACTCCTGAACACAAAACACAGTCCTTCTAGTGTCTACACCTGTTCAGTACAGCTTTACACAGGACCTGTGTATCTACACTCCTGAACACAAAACACAGTCCTTCTAGTGTCTACACCTGTTCAGTACAGCTTTACACAGGACCTGTGTATCTACACTCCTGAATACAAAACACAGTCCTTCTAGTGTCTACACCTGTCCAGTACATCTTTACACAGGACCTGTGTATCTACACTCCTGAATACAAAACACAGTCCTTCTAGTGTCTACACCTGTCCAGTACATCTTTACACAGGACCTGTGTATCTACACTACTGAATACAAAACACAGTCCTTCTAGTGTCTACACCTGTCCAGTACATCTTTACACAGGACCTGTGTATCTACACTCCTGAACACAAAACACAGTCCTTCTAGTGTCTACACCTGTCCAGTACATCTTTACACAGGACCTGTGTATCTACACTCCTGAACACAAAACACAGTCATTCTAGTGTCTACACCTGTCCAGTACATCTTTACACAGGACCTGTGTATCTACACTCCTGAACACAAAACACAGTCCTTCTAGTGTCTACACCTGTCCAGTACAGCTTTACACAGGACCTGTGTATCTACACTCCTGAATACAAAACACAGACTTCTGATTAAAGAAAACAGTGGTAATTAATTTACCTGTTGGATGTTGTCAATGAGGGACTCAGATGACACAGCCACATCAGCATGAAGATCTGTCTCAGTTGAAATCTTATCGGGGGAAGATGGACAAAGATGGATCACTAAACATTACATTTTGCATACCAAGGATGTTCTGGATTAAGAAGACATACATGTATTGAAGGAATGACAATACATGCATGCTATTGTGAGTTAACAAATTAAGTTTGAGAATGCATTCAAGCATTCAGAAGAGTAAAACCCAAATAGTATTTACCCAGAGTTAGGGCTGGGCGATATGGCCTAACATTTATATCACAGCATCATTTTAAGCGTCCTATACTTTTGAATACAAAACACACATTCCTAGTGAAACAGTAAGGTCCATACTTTAATATAGTGGTAATTCATTTACCTTTTGAATGTCGTCATTGAGGGAGTCAGATGTCTTGGCCACATCAGCTTGGTGAAGATCCGTCTCAGTTGAACTCTTGTTGGGTAAAGTGACAAAGTTTAATCACTAAACATTCCGTTTTGCACACAGAGGCTGTTCTTGAAGGTGATGCAAGTTAACACAACATTCCTGTTTTTATACTAAAAACTCCTGAAGGGGTATGGCACTAGTACTGAAACTGCATAGCATAATTTTAACCATCCTGATGTCAATGTAAACAGTAAAACAATCTAGTCTTTACAGCTTACTTGCAAAACATATGCAATTCAAGTTAATAGGAAATAAGATCATAGTATTTATTAAATATTTGCTTTGATTAATACAAACTGTGAATTAATAATTGTAATTATATATATATGTATATATTTGTGTGCGTCTATATGTATACACACATAATTATGTGGCTGTGACGTTACTCCCTGTGCATATAAAATTGAGGCAGTGGTAAATCTGACCGGCAGAAAATATAAACGTAAATGGTCACCAGCCATGGTCGATCAGCTGAATTAAGGCCCATTTTGATGACGGCTGATCAATTGGTGCACCTCTAGGCTCTATCCCTCAGCACGGTATAGTTTAAATTCATAACAGTGTCCTTTATCTACCTTTTATACCTTCCACCCCTATCAGTCCTTCTAGTGTCTACACCTGTCCAGTAAATCTTTACACAGGACCTGTGTATCTACACTCCTGAACACAAAACACAGTCCTTCTAGTGTCTACACCTGTCCAGTACAGCTTTACACAGGACCTGTGTATCTACACTCCTGAACACAAAACACAGTCCTTCTAGTGTCTACACCTGTCCAGTACAGCTTTACACAGGACCTGTGTATCTACACTCCTGAATACAAAACACAGACTTCTGATTAAAGAAAACAGTGGTAATTAATTTACCTGTTGGATGTTGTCAATGAGGGACTCAGATGACACAGCCACATCAGCATGAAGATCTGTCTCAGTTGAAATCTTATCGGGGGAAGATGGACAAAGATGGATCACTAAACATTACATTTTGCATACCAAGGATGTTCTGGATTAAGAAGACATACATGTATTGAAGGAATGACAATACATGCATGCTATTGTGAGTTAACAAATTAAGTTTGAGAATTCATCCAAGCATTCAGAAGAGTAAAACCCAAATAGTATTTACCCAGAGTTAGGGCTGGGCGATATGGCCTAACATTTATATCACAGCATCATTTTAAGCATCCTATACTTTTGAATACAAAACACACATTCCTAGTGAAACAGTAAGGTCCATACTTTAATATAGTGGTAATTCATTTACCTTTTGAATGTCGTCATTGAGGGACTCAGATGACACAGCCACATCAGCTTGGTGAAGATCCGTCTCAGTTGAACTCTTGTTGGGTAAAGTGACAAAGCTTAATCACTAAACATTCCGTTTTGCACACAGAGGCTGTTCTTGAAGGTGATGCAAGTTCACTTCATAGTTCCGTAACAGATCATCACCTTAACAACAATGACCAGTTATTTGGAATAACATTAATTGGTGTTCAGCGACAACAAGAGTAGTGGTAAGTAATGTGACAAAAAAGGACACGACCATATTGGAAAAACTACTCCACATAGTACAGCTTGATTTTGCAGTGAAAACAGTGTTACGTGAGTACAATCACACAGAAGAGCGGTGGTGAAGTTTAATTGGTAAATACCTTGCATCTCCATGGCCAATATGAATCTCCATAGTTATATGTGATCTCTTCCGCCTGATTGATGTCCTTCAATGCAAATAGACACAGATGAGGCTTTCCATCCACTGTGATAGTTTTCATTTTGCTGTTTGGGTTCACATGATCGTCATTGACAAGTCTCCCAAGGGAGTCGTCCTCTTTGGCAGCATCAACACTAAAATGACAAAGACACAACTGTTATATTTATAAATATTTATGTATTTATACCAAACACTAGCAAATGAAGGCATGTTACAGGGATATTCATCCAACAATAAACATAAATAACATTACCTTTTCCACATAACCCACTACAATAACTGTTCCTAACATGGAGTGAGTAAGAAATGGCAGTTTGTATCACTGGGTGAATGACACATTTAGAAAAGACACATACCATAACTGTTGTCCATTATAACGAAATTCAAACATGAAAACCGCAAGTGCATCATGGTACACTTTTTGCCTGTTTTCATATTCACGCTTAGTTATTACTTCCCCTCTGTATTCCATAAGGAAGTCTTCTTTTTGAAAGGGTCGGCAGCTGAACACTCCTCGACCTAACAATTAAAAGAGGATGAGTTTGGAAAAGTGATGAAGTTAAAACAATAATTAAAAATAGGCCTGTTCTAAAGACAGGTAAACAAATACTTTGGCAACTCACCTTTGAATGCATTAATGTATTTCACATCAAATCCATACTTGTCTTTACACAAGGATGAATAATATGCAGCCTCTTCTTTCGGTTTTACCTTGGCCCTCCGGGGCCTCACTGCTGCCATAGCCTGCAAAGACCTGATGTTAATAATGTCACTGCACAACATGTGATTTGATTTATACATCATGACATATTAAAAATGGTTCAGAGTAACTATCACTGTTTGTGACACTGTCGAAACCCCATCACTAAAGAGACACTGTAGCATGCAAAAGATGTATTGGCTGTACATTTAGATAAACACTGAGATGCAGTAACACATGACTGACAAGCTGGCTGCAACATAGGTAACAACATAGGTAACAACATAGGTAACAGTCAGCAATTAGCAGATGTATCTGGATATTTTATAAACTGAATCCGAGCATGTCAGATTCCAGATTCGCTCACTGACCTCTTTACACTGATTCACAAACTGTGATAGAACTTTTTCAATAACAGTTGGCCAGGCTGAGGCTCAAAATCAGCTATTTTATCAGCTAGTAATAAGCTTTCCTCCCCATAATGGTAATGCTAACATCATCAAGGTTACCCTGTTGTATCAGTAAAGCATGCTAATGGTACATTATCTTTACTTTAATGGAAGCTCAATTTAGCAGGAAAAGAATACTCCTGTGTTTCTGACTCCTAATATCTACAAATGCTTACCATGGTAATGTTAATAAATCCTGTAAATAACAATTGTAGATTTACTGACCAAAAAAATGCTGACACATGTCTCTAAACTAAGCTAGCATTAGCATCACATGTCTTGTCACATCTGGCTCAAAACACTTTCAACAAGCCGCCAATATGAAACTAAACATGGCTAACTAGTTTCTATATTTGAAGTTTTTGAGTGTTTATAGTTTAAATACCATCTTACCTTGACCTTCACCTCACTCTGGAGAATTAAAGGACAGCCAGGTTTGCTGCAGAAGAATGAAGGATTTGAGGACCATACCAAAGTTAGAAAAAATGGGAGGGGGGTCTTTTAACTTTTTGCTGATGGAAGGATTAGATAAGCTAAAATAAAATAATCCTTTATTAGTCCCACAGTGGGGAAATTTACAATATGTCGTATTGTTGAACGTACGGGGTGGTAATGTTTTATTTATATTCTTCATTATTATCACAGAATTTCTAAATAAATAGTTGCATCAAAAAGATGAACTATATTTGAAGCAAAACTCAAATGGTAGCGGCCACATGCCGAAGACAGCCCCAAGTATATACAGCTTTTAATGGTCCTCATCACGAATCTTTTTCATACTCACTAACTTTCCTCTGAAGCGTCACGTGACGCTTCACGTGAAGCGAGGTCAGTTTCCAGTACACATGATCAGTGTAACAGAGTTGTTTTCTGGTCCAGAGAGTTTTTAGCAAACATTCCAATAACAATCCACTTAAAATATTTTCAGTTGATTTAATGGTGTTAAACTACTAGCTACTTATACTAATACAGACATAGTTATCATCACTGTCAGAACGGATATGTGTTCTCTGTAGTCTGTTATCTGTTAAACTGCATTTAGTATTTATGCACAGTGTGGTATTTATAGTGTTCTGTGTCCTGCTTATACGCGCAGGATTGATTTCTACCAGCGGAATGCATTTGTCTTATTTATTATCTATTTACATCTGTATGTTTTGAAATTCTGACTGTGATATCATTATAAAATAACCCAGAATGTGATTATGGTTTCTCAAAAATGGCACAGAAATATGAATCAGCTGTTGCGCCAGAGTCTGGAGTTCCCACTCCCTTGCTCTGTGAACCCCTACGTGATTACGTGAAAAGTAGTAAAACATAGTAAATAGTTTGTTTTTCTTTTTAGTACATATTTTGACTCAAATATATAGTAAATAATATAGTTATAATGTTCATTTTTCATTTGCACACACCCCATGAAGCTTGATCTATAGTATGAAGTCATTCCTCAGTCCCATAAAGTCTCAGTTCCTCTCTCATTTTGGTGAAAGTAGTGACGGACAACACTTCTACTAAAAAAAAACGGCATAAGAAAAAGGCTGCATTGATCCCTATTCTGAGTAAAGGTGAGGCCTTTGAGTTGGTTTCCTCTTGTAACTACTCAGGTGTCGTGGATAATTGGCTGGACTGAAATTCATCATGCAAGTGTTTTATCAAAGTATTTAAGCAAGTGTCAGAGGCTTAAAGTACAGGAACAACAACATCAGCAATCTGATCAGGCTGATTGGCTTGTCCCCTGACTCGTTAGATGTGGGGAAGCTCCAGAGAGTTATGCAAAATGACGATCCAATGTTCAATGTTTTGAGCGAGGGAAAGAGCTCTTTTAGTGGAAGGCGTGTTATGTCCAGGTGCTCTTCAGAGATTCAGGCAGTCATTTGAGTATGATGCTCTGACTGTTACTATTGATGATTCAGATTATAGTCTGACATTGATGACAAGGTTGTTGGTTGTACTGAGAATGGTGGTAATCTTAGTGTTCATAAATGTGTGCCTGTTGATGTCATTTACTAGTACAGTTACAATATGTATTATGGTGCTGTGCTATCACCTTATTTTGTATTGCCTGGAGATGTCGAAGTCTTCTCCTATTATCTCACCTGTAGTCTGTCCTATAAGTATGATGGCACTCAGTTTCCCCCACCTGGGGGATTAATAAAGTATTTTGTATCTTAATAACATGGTGTAGTATAATAAAGAACTGTATAGTATAGTATAAGGTATGTGAAGTGTAATAATAGTAGTATTAGTAATAATACAGTATAATTAAGTATACAAAGTATATAATATAATATAACTACTTCTACCATACTAATAATTACAATATTATAAGTATAGTTGGTATGTCTAATAGCAAAATGTATTTACTGTTATGAAATAAAAATGTAATATAATTTTTGTAGAACTAAAATTATTTATATATAGTAGAGTGATCAGTTAGTTATGTTAAGTTAGTAAGTCAACTGCTTTTGCAGTTGTGGCAACTGAAGTGTCTTGATTAACAAAGGATCATGTGTTGAAATCTAAGTTACACAGTTTTTCTCATAAAAACCTGAATTATCAGGACATCTGACCGCCAGCCAATCAGAAGCTCCGAAATATACACTGTGTGAATATATTCATGAGCGGGTGCAGTACCGCAAAACAAAAGCAGGGGCACTGTGCTGATACACAGATTTTACACAAAATCAGGTAAATGTGAACTAAAAGGACTTTTGGAGATTTTTGGTATTTAAGCTATCTACACCCATAGAAACACTTCTACACTGTTATTTTATTACAAGAATTAGCAGGACACCGGCCCTGTCCTGCTAATGTCAGATGTCCTGCTTATGTTGGTGTGTATTCATACCAAATGTCCTCTTAAATCACATTGGCGCACACACACGCACACACACACACACACACACACAGTGTAGTGAGAGGACAGTGAGGTGGGAGTCCTCTGTTGACGATCGGGACATGTTTGATTGCTTTGGTGTGCGTGTGTGCGTGTGTGCGTGTGTGTGCGTGTGTGTGCGTGTGTGTGTGCGTGAGGCTGTCTATTTATTGACTGTGTCACAGGCCAACACCCCCACACACTCCTGTGCGTCCATGTGCCAGGTGTTTGTGACTGCTGCTGGAAACAGACTCCTGTTATTTATTTTTCTTCTGTCTCTCTGGGACGTCGTCTCTCGGCCCTCCACTAATGAAGGCTCCTGCATTTACAGAAACTGTGTTTTTCTTTTTAAAAATATACATAAATTGTAGGTCAATGATGAATGTCAAATCTTTAGAGAATTGGATACAGAAGGATATGTTTTTTGAGGGTGAGGACATTTTTGTGAAAACCTGGGCTCCTATAGTTTTTTGGATCGCAGCGACATTCTGTGGAAATGTATGACATTTTGATGTTGAGGAAGTTTTTGGGGAAACTGAGGACATTCTTGAAAATGTGCATATTTTACAAAGTAGTGTCATTCTTGGGAAGTGGGGACATTTTCTTTTACAAAATGAGGATGTTTTTTGATCGTGAAGATATTTTACAAAGTGGGCATCGTTTTGAGGTGAAGGACATCTTTCGTAACGTGTTGAGGATGAATTATTATGTTAATGAAGGTCCTCACAAGTATAGAACTGCAAATGTGTGTGCTTTGGTTCATGTGAATAAAAGGCAGTAAGTAGATTGACGGGGGAGCCCTGCTGCAGTAAAGAGTCAGAGCAGGACACACACACTCACATGAAATCAACATAATGACACACACACACATAGAAGCAGGAACAAAAGTCACCCTGGGCGGTCGACATTAGGCCTCTGTTAGAGAGAGAGAGCCATGGGACAGTACCGTAAACACTCCCTCCTCTCATCGCCATGGTGACCAACTGGACAGTCTGTGCATTCCTGTGTGTGTGTATACATAGGTCTTTTTTTTGGGGGGGGGGGGGGCAGATGGCATTGTGTGAGAGTAGGCATCATGCCCACACGGGTCAGCGTGATGGTTGCCGCGGGAGACGGTGGCGGTCGCCCACGGAGACGGAGGGAGGGAGTTGGCACCTCCATCGTGCCAACCAACGCGCACCTCACACACACACATTATACACACTACTATTCAACAGACAGCCATGACCTGATCAATAAGTGCATGTGTGAGTGCGGTAATGTTACATCGGAGCAGCAGACGTTTGCAATGAGGGTGCTTTCCCATCTGTGTGTGTGTGTGTGTGTGTGTGTGTGTGTGTGTGTGTGTGTGTGTGTGTGTGTGTGTGTGTGTGTGTGTGTGTGTGTGTGTGTGTGTGTGTGTGTGTGTGTGTGTAGTCATCATCTGTCTCCGTGTCCTATTTGCACACAATCTTCAAGGTGAAACTCACGCACACACACAGAGACATGCAGTAAAAGCACCACGCCCACCCCATGACTCACCCACACAGTGTGTGTGTGTGTGTGTGTGTGTGTGTGTGTGTGTGTGTGTGTGTGTGTGTGTGTGTGTGTGTGTGTGTGTGTGTGTGTGTGTGTGTGTGTGTGTGTGTGTGTGTGTGTGTGTGTGTGTGTGTGTGTGTGTGTGTGTGTGTGTGTGTGTGTGTGTGTGTGTGTGTGTGTGTGTGTGTGTGTGTGTGTGTGTGTGTGTGTGTGTGTGAAGTGCTGACTCAGGACGAGACAGATTTGGGCAAAAGAGGAATTCTATCAGAGATAGAGAGGTTCATGGACTATAAAGATGGCTTCTATTCTCAGGAGATTCAGGGTTTTTTTGGAGGAGAGATTTGAATAATGATCTACCAAAATCAATGAACGTTTCTACTAACAAGTATTGTGTGTGCGTGTGTGTGTATGAGAGCTTGATGTGTCTACTTCCTCTGACCATAGAGCTCCATTAAAAGCACATCCGTGAGCCCACACTGTTGCCCCTTCATCACCAGGAACACACACACACAAACACACACTGGTTTATTTTCACTCGGCCCCATACACACCGTCCTGCTGCCTGACCTACTCACTAGGTGGATGAATCTGCCGCTGAAAATAGTCCACAACCAATGCACGGTTTCTTCCTGTTTGTTTGATAAAAAGCGTCAGCGACCAACTGGAAGGCAGCAAGTCAGAAAGAAGAGACGTTAGCTCGACAATGAGAAAACATGGAAAAACACCCGAATGATCCTTTAAAGTCTCTCTACCTTCGTTCTCCATCTTTTTCCTCCCTCTACCTCTTCTCTCTATCTCTCTCTCTACTCCTGTGATGAGTATCTACTGTCTGAATCACAGCTGTCAGCATCAGCCCGCTGTGTGGTAACATTACTCCACACACACACACACACACACACACACACACACTGTCTGGCCTGTGAGAGTTTCATCTTCTCTGAGTCTTCTCAGGACAGAGGGAGGGACGAGCTGCAGTGCAGGGAGCGAGCGAGAGGGCGAGAGACACCCGGAGACACTGGGGGGGAGCCAGCGAGGTAGAAAAGTCCCAGCGTCAGCAAGTTGTATTGATTAAAAACTAACCTTCCAGTCTTCTCCTCTATCACTACTCCACGCACACACACACACACACACACACACACACACACACACACAGCAATAGAATTACAACGAGTCAGGAGTGCAGTGAAACCCTGTAACACGCACACAATAACTATTTCCCTTTATGTGTTTTATTTAAACTTTCCCCTACGTTCAAATTCAAAACGTTTTTTTTATAAATTGTGCATAATTTTTTTGAAAGTGTGTGAAAGAGTTTGTGTGTGTGTGTGTGTTTGTGTGTGTGTATAAAGTGCAGAGCGGGACGGGGAGGAGAAAGAGATCGAGAGAGGATGAATGCAAGGGAAGAAAAAGGAGGAGTAAGAGGAGGGTGGGGAACTAAAGAGATGGTGGGGTGGGTGGGCGGGGCAAGGGGTGGAGGGCGATGCGGTTGCCTTGGCAATTGTAGTCACGTCCTGGGCCGTCTGGTTGTCCCTGGCAACCAGACATGATGTAAGGCGGGGATGAACTTGGCGGGGGCAGTGAGGAAGAGGTGCGGGGGGGCGGGATTCATGAAACATGAGCGATGCACCTTTGGCGATCAATACCGGCCTATCAGAGACGGAGTACACACACACACATACGTTGGTAATACTGTGGAGATGGAAAGTGTCATAAACTCCCAACTGTCGGCAGGAGAACCAGTGTTGTGTTTAAGGTCCCAAACAAATACAAGAATCTGTGACCCGAACCGGAGATTCATCCTGAGAAAACAAGTCCCGTTAATGTTGTGCAGCAGGAGAACAAACAACATGGTCTGGAGTCAGAACAGCTGTTGAGCTGTACACGTAAAGGTTTGTCCTGAGGGCGGCGCTAGAGGAAAAGTGGAACATGATCTGGTAAAACTAAATTCAACCCACTTGTGGACATTTGAAGCACCGCACACAACTGTTGGACTTTCAAAAGAATCAAGGAGCACACTTTGATCTTTTCCGGTCACAAGCAGCAACAGAAACTCAAGTCAAAGTAGTCAAATAGAAGTTTGATGGCATGACTCGCACTTTGTGTCTGCGAGTCAGGATCGACCAGGATATTTAATTCACAAACATCAAGAAGCAAACATGAAGTGAATTTATAACGTGCTTGGACATGTTTTCTTCACCCATATTTAGTATTTTGATTGACTTTGTTTTCAATCCCAATGCTTCAGTTTGAAGATTCAAGAGGTGTATATATATTTATATAAATGTATCCAAGCACACATGGGGTAACAAGATGAGCCCTCCCATTACATTAAACACATTTGATTGTGATCTGGATTACTGTGGTTATGACTCTGTGTAAACACGATCTTCTGTCTCCCTCCACAGTGGTACCTGGGATAAGGACTCCAGAGCGCCCCCCCCCCCCCCCCACCCCTCCCCCTCCACCCACCTGTACGACAGATCGCTGCAGCCTCCTCCTCGACCCCCTGACCTTTGATGCCAGCCGCAACAGAGAGTCCTTTCTTGCCTCGACCCTACAGCCCTCCTCGCCCTCGTCCTCGTCCTCTGCGCCTGACTCCACCCCCACCAGCGCCATACTCGGCAGCATCAGCATGGCTACAGCGGATCAAGAAGCGCCCTAACCACGGTGTTAAAACACCCACTCTGTTAACCGTACGCCACAGACTTCCCTATAGACGTACGTATGTCGATGTCCATTTCTAGTGCCAGACCCCGCCCCCCTCCCCCACCCCCACATACCCTACAAACCCCCAAGCCAGAGCAGTTTTTGGGAACGCTGCAGGCTGAATCACAGAGCTTCCCCCTCTGGAGAAACTACATACCCACCCTCCCGTCAACCTCCGCAGAGTGTGCATCCAGTGGACTTACAACGGTACAGTGCCCTCCATCCCCATTCCAAACCCCCATCCTGGTGGTTCTCGATGGCTTCGGGTTGGTTTGGTCGGTGGGACAGGGCGGGCTTGGGGGGAGAGGGGAGGTGTTACCTGGCTCAGATACCACCAGCTAATACCCCCAATCCCCCTCCCTGCTGCCTGAGCCCTCACACGCCTCCTGGGATGGACTTCACCGCCCCACCCCACTTAGTTGGTGGCACGTCAGGGAGGGAGGAAGTTGACGAGGCTCTTTCCAAGGACATGGACCAGTGCTTAATGGAAAGAGCTGACCTGATGGGGAGGTGGTGTGGGCACAGCCCTGCCTGTTTCACAGTAATAACATGAACTACACATGGAAGCGGCGTGGGGTTACAATGGGGTTGAGGGAGGGTTCGGGTGGTGGTGGGGTGGTAAACGTGGGGGGGAACGCAGGGATTTGTTGATGTGAAGTGTTGCACCCAGACGCTTGTGGATCCGAGCTGGTTTATCTGGAAGGCTTTGGCTTCATGGCTCATTGATATTTCTCTCTTCGGCCGTCATTTCAGCTGCTCCCCTCCTCTTCCTCCTCTATCCATTCGCCAGTCTGGGTGAAGCTAGCGCATGCAAAGGGTGGGCAGAAGGCTCTGGTGTCCGATACGCAGCAGGCAGACAGGAGAGAGAAAGATGATTGGCTAAACCTTTACCAGTGGAATATTGAACATGAGGAAAGTGCAATTTTGTTGACTAGCTGTTGGATAGTTAAATATCTTTGTAAGATAGCTTGTTGAAAACAGTTGATGAAAAGTATATATAAACTATATTTTTCTTCCTAGTCCGTTCACACCTCTGGGACTCTAAAATATTGGGGTACAAAAGACAACAACACAGCATTGAACTAGAAACCATAGCCTTGTGAGAAATAAGGGGAGCTGTATTCACATTATTGTTTATTATTTGTTGTTTGTTCATCTTGTAAAGCTGTTAGCATGGTAGAACAAGAATCCCTTTAAAGAATATAATTTTCAACAATCACTTTTTAAAGCATTTTTTGCAGCTTAAGTCTGCTTTTTATTTTGTTTGAAAGAAGAAAAAAAAGCTAAGCGATTAACTTATTTTAATGAGCACATCGTTTTACTTTTGAAAAACAAACAACAAAAAAAAGCTATTTGAATTTCTCATGAGGCGAAATCAGGAGAAGATATAACAAATGAATTTAAGCTGAAACGTAATCATGTTTTCTCCGGTTTCTGCGAGATAATCGTTAACGGGTGTTACCCGCTGTTTGGCTGGGTCTCCTAGAGGTCCCGTCCAATCAAAAGCACTTATTCCTGCAGTTGGCCGATAGGCCGTGAGTGTGTAATCAGGGGGTGTGGTTTAGCGAAAAAGAGGCGGAGCAGAGGGTAACTCTCTGGAAGCTTTTGTCCACGAATAGACAGCCGAGCGCTTCACATGCAACTTACCATTTTATTGAACTTCAGTTATGTTTTTCTTTTCCTATACTATATATATATATATAAATATATATACACACACACGCACACACACTTACGACCATCCAGCGTCGAACAAAAGTGAATTTAAGTGAAAAAGTTAAAAAAAGAAAAAAAAAATCTGCATGTTCTAGTGTTAGTGTTTTTCCATAGATGATGTAGTTAGTGAGATAAAGACACTATATTGTAAATCCAACATCAGGCACTTGCCAGCAGCCGTCTATTAGTTTGGCCCCGTCAAGGCCTTTTCTATCGCTCTCCTCCACAAACAACCAGCTCTCTTCGCTTCTCGGCATCTCTCCATTCTTTTCTTTTTTTTGTACTTCCTTGCCTCCGTCCTCCGTCCGTCCCCCTACTTTTTCCTTCAGTAACAGATCAATTTTGCTTTTCAGTTCCAAGACGTTCTCTCTTTCATCCGTACGTTATCAAATTGCACGAAAACAATTGTTCCTCATCAATGTGCCTTGAGCTACGGTCCAGTCCTGAGAGGTTGCACAAGATCCAATGTGGAGAGTCTTGTCTAATTGTTTTTTTCCTTATCTAATTCACCCTCCACACCTACGGTTCTGTTGGTAGTTGGAGCAATTAACGTTAAAGGTAATCTCTCAGAGGTAATCTCTCAGAGGGTTAAGTTTGGGGGTTGGGGTTAGCCCCCCCCCCCTCGCTCTACCTGCAGCGCTGAGCCGGTGAAATCTACACCAGCTACAATCAGGTCAATCATGTTCGGGTACCTGATAACCGACGGCAACACAGGGGACATTTTGTGAAATGAGCACCAAGTCAGAGGTTATGTAATGTTGACAGGACTAATGTGACAATGATATTTGTCTTATGTAAAAACAATGTGAGTTTAACATGACCTTTTCAGTTGTAAGCTAATTGTCAGGTGTAACAGCTAAAAATGTTTCCTTCATGTTAGCTAATAGTTAGCTGAATAAACACTAATGCTAGCTAATGGTCAGGTGTAGCTGCTAACAAGGGTTCTTTCAGGTTAGCTAATAGTTAGCTGCTAATGTTAGCTAATGGTCTAACAGCTAAAACAGGTTTGAGCTGGGTGAAGGGTGGCCAGGTGACAGTGAGTTACATTTGGGACAGGGAAGATGGGAGATAACCATTGTAGTTAGGGATGCACCGATACCGATACCGGTATCGGTATCGGGGGTCGATACTGCGTTAAATACTCGTACTCGCATCGGTTTCAATGGCCGATACCAAGAACCGATACTCACTCAACAGTATTTCACTACAACAAACTGGTCGCGCTTTGTGGAGAAGCAACCCCGTGGCGGAGCCGGAGACACTCTTCTCTGTCTCAACTGTCTCAACAGTCTCAACTTCTGAGCAGCCAATCACGCTATCCAAGTTGTTTTGCCGTCCAATCAGATGGCCAGTTTGTCTCAACAGCAGAATCTGGAGCCGCCATCTTGGATCCTCGCTACGCAGCGCTCACTTCTTTCAATAGACAGGAGAAAAGTGAGACGCGAGTACAATACAAGACTTTATCGATATTGTGCTTATTAACCGGTGTTGCATACGTGTGTATGACATATTAGTGCTCATATTAGTGCTCTTGTTAGTGGCTGACAGCCCCGGAGTTACTTGTAATCAGTCCGTCCCAACGCGACGCAAATGTTTCGCTCGACCAGATTACATGTAAAGTCTATGCACAGACGCGTGTGGTTGCGACAGACGCAAATTTACGCCGGCGGCACGTTAGACGCGAGAGTTGAAATTTTCCATATTTAATACATCTATAATTGAGAAGCTCTGCGCGTCATCACCGCCGTCCTGCCGGTTTGAATCAAACGGCTGCTGATCCACCTGAAGTAGCGCTGGCAGCGGCCTCATTCAGACGCTGTTGTGCGGCTACGGATGATATTATTGTAGCCGAGTGTCTGTTGTGTGTCTATATTTGTAATTCTAATAAAATGAAAACACGCTGCAGGGTAACTTGAACCACTTTTTTATCTCCTTCACACACGTATATCCCACAATTCCACTCTTTTCCTTTCCGTTTCTCCCTCCACAATAAAAGCACCGGAAACATAACTTGGAACACAGCTTCCTATATAATTGCTCGATCCCTAATATTATCGCTTACATTATGAACCCGGACACGGGGCGTTTTATGGTCCGACATTAGAGGGACTTCCACAAGAAGTTTAAAGCTTGGGATAGCCTTCTGTTAATTTTGTACTATAGGCTTGACATAATCTGCAGAGGATAAAATAAAATCTGCCTCCAAATTAATTGCACTTTCATGGAGACCAAATCTAAGAAGTATCGGTATCGGTACTCGGTATCGGCAAGTACACAAATAAAAATATCCGTATCGTATCGGTTTGTAAAAAATGGTATCGTTGCATCCCTAATTGTAGTATTCTTTCCTGTCGACTTTGCAATTTTGCCTTGTCTAATTTTGGGGACAAAATAAAGCCATGAAAGATGTCTTCCGAAAGTCCCTGCTCCCTAACAGTTAATATTTAGCAGCTAAAAAAAGTTTGCTCTCAGTTAGATAGCGGTTTAGTTTAACAGATAAAATGATTTACATGAGTAGCCAAACACTTTGAGTCAGGTTGACTAACTGTTGAGTTTAGCACCTTCAACAGTTTGTTTCGAGTTAGCTAAAGGTTTAGTTTATTAGCATTCAGGTCCCTAACAATAATTTTTTGCAGTTACAAAGAGTGTGTTGTCAGCAAACCCTTCAGCTTACATTTCAATTACAAATGTGCAGTGATGACCCAAAAAAAAGGATATTGTCCCACTTTTCCTGTTCATGACAGTTAAAGACATTGTGCTCATTTCACAAAATGTTGTGATGACAGTATACAACAGACGGAGCATGTAACTGCTCACTAGCTGGTAGATCTGTTTAGTGAAACAAATTAACCCACACACACCATTTCATCCTGCCCTTTGTCTCGTGGGATGATTTTTATTTTCTCCGAAATTTTCAAGTCTTCCTTTAAGAAATTTGGGTTGGTTGGTTCTTCTACTTTTTGTTCCCATAAATGAACAATAAGGACATCAAATATGCAATACCTGCTTGCACTCACTTAGACTTTTTCTTTAACTGACATTGTTTATTTAGTTTTTTCTTTCTCTTTACTTTCAACCAAAGTAAGCGTGCACGCGACTGGCATCATGCTCCGTGGTCGGTCCCTAAAGATTTTGAAGCCAGCCCCGCACCAACGCTCCAGCAAAGCTGAGCCACCATCGCTCGGGGAATTCCACTTCCTTCCTTCCTGTTTTGATAATCTTCCAGACGGCCACAATATATATATTTGGGTCTCTCTTTCGGAAACGTTTTTTTTTTATTATTTCTTTGGTCACAAGCAAGCCTTAAACAAGTCCAACTAATTCTCCATCGCGCAGAAAACAGTTTATTAAAAAAAAAACATTTTCGATGACGTCCTACATTTTAACCACGCCCCGCCCTGCTTGGCAGAGGTTTTAGTGAATAAATTGTTTACCTGTTCTGTGTTCAGTCTGTCTATCAAATGTAACGGACAGCGCCCTGATGCCGTCAGCTGTGATGGTTTAGTAGTTCCACTTGTGTGGGTTGTGTTTCCTCTTAGTGTGACATGTTTGTTTCGTCTCTGTTCTTGCCTACCCTTTAGCCATGAGTTGGGCATTACTTCCTTAATTATCTGCACTAAATATGAAATAAATGACAATAGTGAAAAAATATTACATAAAATAAAAAAATTAAAATAATACAGCTTCCAGGGCTTAAAAAGAGCGAAGGGAATAAAAAAAATTGCACGGACATTTTTTTTTAAGTGTCACAAAAACCTTGTGAAACAGCCTAGCATCTAATCAGCGACTTTTGGCTGTGTTGTGTGTAAGATAACGACAAAATTGCACCCTTTTTAAAGAAAGAAAAAATGAAAAAGAATATAAAAGCAATAGTTTGGGCAGTGTGTTTTTTTGTTCTTGTGTTGTGTGTGTAATTTAGTTCTGGTACAGCAGCGAAGAGACGCAGTGAAGAGTTAGCTCTTAACGGCCGGGCGGAGCAGCAGGGCCACTCGGCCTGACTGGGAGACGTGTTTGTATGTTGTATAGTTTTATTAATTACACTGATTTTAAAGCTGCCCTATTTTATAATGCAGGACTTTTGTAACATTGATAAAATGAGGAAAAACTAGTGTTGTGAATTTTCTGATTGTTTGTATCAAGGCCACATTATTAGAACTGGTTTGGTTTGTTTTTCGGGAACTGGATTTAAGTTAAAAACTTTCCTGTTTCCTAATTTTTCTTCATTTCTTTTTTTTCTTCATTTTTTCTTTATTTTTTGTATGTATTTAAGAACATTTCCTCTGTTGATGGTATAGCATATTCCTGTACTTAAAAAGTATAGGGCGCTGTGGTGATAAGACCATTGTAAATGGATGTTACAGTATGCTGTATGTTTTGAAGGTTATTTGTTGCATCAGTGTTGATGAAGCTACATCTAGGTCATTCTGAGGAAAATTGGTAAGAAAAGCAAGCGTTTTTTTTTTATGCATTTAAAAAAAAATAGTTTTAGGCAGGAGACAATGACATAGCCAGCCAAAGGATGCCCCTACTATAAATGCATCTTGGCATCTTTTTTTGTGTTCACCATTCCATGCAGGAAAATAAACAGCTTGATTATGCAACATGATTCTTTTTCTTTTCCATCTGTTTCTTTCTTCACTGGCCCACAAGATCACCTCCTGCTCTTCCTCCTCCTCTTCCTCCTCCTCATCCTCCTCCTCCAGCCCTCCCTCGGCCTGGTGGTCCACTCTGATCTTCGTCCATCTGCACATCCACTGCTGCTCCATCACTGCATCACATTCATGCAGCAGATAATCGGCTGAGAAACGGCAAGTCACCGGGATGACCAGGACTTCTGGTGCGATCAGAGTTTCTGCTCATTTCCTGCATTCCCCTCCAGTTTTACAGCTTTTATCACAATAGGGTGTATTGCCTCTTTCCTCGATAAATATTCTGAGGTGACGCTCGCACTTCATCTAAAAGCAGCAGCTCCTTTAGGCGCCCATCCTGGTTTACACTGGATGTGCTCTCCCACAGTCCATCTTCACAGCCAGGGCTGCGACCAATAATCACTTTCCTTGTCGATTGATCATTCTCCCCATTAATTGTTCAATCATTTGGTCTTTAGAACGTCTTTAAGAGCAGAAAAATGCCAATGCTCCCAGAAGAAGACCAGAATACTTTTGCATTAGTGAAGCTGGAACCAGGGTTTTTCTTTTTTGTTGCTTTAAATAAATAACTAAACAATCAGAAATGATCAATATAACTCTGTAGAACAATGTATTGATTAATCAACAGATTTTTCTTTTTCTCACACAACCCAATACGCAATAATTGTAACTGCAGATGCACGTTGGAGGAAAATCGACTTTCAGTGATTAAGATTGCATGTCTTGTGGGTCTGCGGGTTCTAAACAGAAAAGAAAAAGCATACAAGTATAAAATAAACTACCCCTTGTGTGTGTGTTTCTCCGAGAAACATGTTCCAGCCTGGAAAACGAACGATTGAATAATGTGACTGAGACACATCCAGTGTAGACAAACTGTCTCCATCCTTTCGAACTTATGTTGTCTGGACAAACTTTTTTGCAAACTCACAAAAACCTGGTGGCATATATCAAAATATATGGCTTTTTAGGGAAATGTGTATGCGGTATTGCTCAAGAATTCTAAAATGTTGCCATTTGATGAAATGGTGAAACCATAAAACACATTGTGGGTTTGAATGTTTGGAACAAGCAGAAAGGCTTTTTATTTCATTTTTTTAAGGAAGGGGACATTTAAGTGGCAACATGCTTGTTTGTGACTGGAGGTGAGATAAGTTTCAGGTGCAAATTAAAAAAGTGGAAGGATGCAAAATGAGCAACAACTCAAATCCTACTGTGAGGCAAAGCTGGGTGGTGGTGGCACGTTGGAGGCTGAATGCTCACCTCCTCCACCAGACGAACAGCGAATCAAGGCCGAGGCTCAGAGAACCAGCTGCATCAACAGGAGCCTTCATGCTAACTCACACTGGGGGAGGCAGACGCTCTCTTGAATTGACGAACAAATCTGACGACCCAGATGAATCCCCTAGCTTGCTCCGCTCCCCCTGAATCTAGATAACTCAAAAAGCTTGTCCAACCAGCAATATGAGCGAGAGCTGGAGAGTCAAAGACTGTCTTTAAAAAAAAAAAAACGTTAAACTCCGGAAGAGAAGCACTCGCAATTCCCCTCCCCCGCCCCTGCCTCCCAAACAAGAGATGATTTTTTGGGGGATTTTGCCTTTGATGAATTCTGCCGCTCCATCAGGAAACAGGGTTGAACAAAGGCTGAGCTTTTTAATGCTAGCGCCTTTGTTGTTCTTCACGTTTGTCCAAATTCTCCCCGGGCTGAGATTACCCCATGCACCCATCACCGGAGAGACAAATCCATCAGACCGGTCCGCTGTGCGAGTCTGCCGTTTTTTGGAATGGGGTTCAGGAAGTAATCGAATTTGAACGGCTTGAACGTGAAGAGGGGCAGAATTCTTCAGACTTCAGACCAGGGTATTTTAATCCGCCCAAGTACTTTGAATCACTTTAGAGACCTGAGGATGTGAATTATGGCAACGCTGAACCTACAGTAGCCTCTGCTCGTGGAACCAGGGGAGAGCTTCAGTGACACCTGAAACCCGTCCTCCAGCTGCTTCTCATTCGCTCGAAAACCCGATTCGAAAACCTGCTGTTGTCTTCGGCAAATGCGGGGGCCGAAGGGAAGACATCCTTCAGCGCGACGAGCCGTGGAAATGAGTACAAATGGCGCCACTTTAAAGAGATGAAGGAAAGTCATTGGACGGGGAGGCAGGTAACACTGAAGCTGCTCTCCAGCGCTCAGTGGTAATGAATTACGGTGTCGCTGCTCCTTTGCAAAGATATTTATTTATCCGATTGCAAAACCATCACACGGTGCTAAGTGTTGAATCAAGCCAGTGGAGAGGAGGCAAGCTGGGAAAACTTACCTCCATCATGCTTCCCCCGACAGCGTATTACAGCATAGCAGTCTAATCTGCATGAAAACTATGCACTGACTTCAAAACAAGACATCAACACGCGCTCGTGCGTCCCACTCGGACTGTGGTATCTAACTTTGTGAAACACTTTCGGCCTCTGCCTTCTTTTACTATCCGTCCTTCCGTTTTTTCCAGATCCCAGCTTCCACGGGCCGAACGAGTCACACGATGAAATCGGAAAAAGAAATTAAAAATAAAAGCAAACCAGCATATTACATGAAATATTGAAAAAGATCAAATGTAGTGCCTGTGAAAACCTGTATTATAATGCTCTTCTGAATACCGAATACGATAATTGTTTGTAACTGTTGAAATTTCTGACCACCAGTAGCCTTTGCTGTCTGTCAGGCCCCTCTGATTATAGCTAATGTACAATAATCATAAGATATAACTGCATGCTCTTCCATAATCGCCTAGTAAACTGTTACGATGACAAATGAGAAAAAGAAAAAAAAAGTTACAAAAACCAGATTGTTATGTTACTGTTTTTGGTTCCTCTCTCTTTTCCTTTTTTCTTACCTCTCCCTGTATGCCTCAAACCTTTTCTGCTCACCTCCTTCATCTGTCCATCCTCACACATGGGACTCTTTCATCTCCGACATGAAACCACCTCCAAACACCTCCGCGGTTTTTCTACCGCGTGTCAGTTTATTGCCATCGATCTGATGGGTGTGCCACCATGATGACTGCCCGGAGGCGAACTACCGCCGCCTCGCAGGTTTTTATTTTTGTTCTTTTTTTATTTTTATCCCACAATCTCCAGCTAACTTTTTAACATCAGCAAACACCCGGCTGGTCTGGCCTCCTTCAACCCTTCCTCCCTTACCCCTCGCGTCCATTGACCAGCAGGCTGAGAAATCTCTGCAAGGGCTCTGGGTGAGTCCTCCTTCTTCTCCTCCTCCCCAGGCAGTTTCCTGCAGGAGACCAAATCGATGTCCTCGGCCTTTTTTTTTTGCAGCGCTCAGCACTATCCAGAGCAGAATCCCCCTCCCTCCTCATCGAGCCTCTGCTGCGTCTCCCTCAGCTGGACTTCAAACAGCCGCCCGCTCCTCCAGGATGAGAAAGGTCTAGAAAGAGAAAGACGTAGCCGCACCTGGGAGACGACCTCCCCCCCCCCCCCCCCCCTCTCTCTCTCTCTCTCTCTCTCTCTCTCTCTCTCTCTCTCTCTCTCTCTCTCTTCCCCCCCTCCTCCCAGTCCCAGGCCAGTTGGGGTCGATCGGCTTGTCTAGCTCACCTCCAGTGGCTCCTCTCTCTGTGTTCGACTCGCAGCTTGTCGATGCGGCTCGGCTCTTTGAAACTAAACAGTTTCTTCGACTTGTGCATCTCTTTTATGGCAGAAAACTTTTGGGATGACAAACTTTGTTGATGACCATACTGTTTTGCTAAAGGACAATGCCACTGATGTTGAAAGTGGTTCCGCTTTACCTTACTGCTAAAGATTTTTCAGGGCACGTTGTAGTGTTGTACATTGTCCAATGGCGTTGTCTTCATTACTTCTGATTACTTCTTCACACCCCTTCAACTAGGAGGTGTTTCTTCAAAGTCCTCAAATGGTAAATGCTCTCTCAACTAAAGCCTAACTAAGGCTCAAAGGTATAATCTTAGATCATTAGCCAAAAGCTCAAAGGAGCAATGTCAGTACAGAAATTCCAAGCTATGGTTGTAATTTCATTTCATAATCATAAGAAAGTAATTGGAAATGATTTGACGGAATGAAATGTATCTAGAAGTACCAATCCCAGCAACATGCTTTGAGAACTGCTTTAAACATGATCCGTAGTAGAAAACCATAGTCCTTCAGCGTAGATTAGAAATCTTAGCATCCAGAAGACATTTTGGTAGCTGGGTTTAAATTTTCAGCTGAAAACTAACCAGGGATTTGTTTTTTGTATCGACGGCCCAGAACTGCCCACATTCACATCTGCAGCCTGTCGTAGTTCTGAATATTCAAGCCGATCACCTGTAAGGATGATGGATCGGCTCGTTTAACCTTCTACTAACTGTAGCTAACCCACGACAATCTCGAAGGAAGGAGAGCTTTATCTTTAACCCCTGACCGCGCCGCTGCAGTCTGAGTCACACATCCCCCCTCCCCCACGACCACCCCCGGTTCGGTTCCTCATCGACCTCACCATCATCCATCTTCATTCAGAACGGACTTAAACCTTGTGCCTCTACAACTCTTTTATGGGACAGGGCGGTGTTTTCTGCCGCTGATGTCGCACCGGTCCACAATCTGGTGTTACACTGTTGTTCAATGTTAACTAGTTTCCATCAGTTGTGTCCGGTGCCATTGTTGTTCTTCCTCTGTGTTCTGAAGCTCTGGGTTTGCACGGACTTCTCCGACTGTCAGTTCTTCTGTCACTTTGTTGTTCTGTTTTTTCTTCTTTTTTTCCTGTTCTTCCCTTTCCTACTGTTGTTTTCTGTTGAACTGGTGAAGTGTTGGCCCATCTCTCTCGGCCCCATTAGTGACTCCATGTCCACGCAGACTCAATTTACTGGAAGCAAGATGTGCATTTCCTATGCAACAACGACAAAAAAATAAAGATGCTAATGCTCTATCGACCGTCTCTCTGTCTGTCTTTACCTTGTATTCATGTGTGTACTCATGTGTGTATTTATGTGTCGTCCAGCACCGCTGTGTCCAGAATGTAAAGTTTCAAGAATGAAGAAGAAAGGTCTGTTGTGGCAGAATATTATTTTAAGCTCATCTTAATAAAAATGTTTTCATGCTTGAGAGTCAGAGATGTAGCTTTTGTTTAGCTTGGACGCCCATGAATTCTAAGTTTGTATTAAAAGACATAGTCCTTAATCATGGGATGGGGTGGTAACAATATTGTAGTGCATTCATCAGGTATACGATTCATTTGAATACACTTAGAATAAGAAGAAATGTGCAAGTAAATGTGAAAACATTGAAGTTACACTTCAGATACCCCGGGAAAGGAATTTAACCACAGTATGTTTCGAAGAGATACTTTCCCAGGATTGTTGCATCTTGATACCTTGGCTGAATTTATCCCACCCACCTCTCCATGGAGATCAAAGACTGTTGGTGTATGATGTTCCCCAAAATCCAGGCAGAGTTAGACCTCTGTCCCTGGCTGTTTCTAGTGTTCAATCTGTGTTTGATCTGCGTTGTAACAGAAACACTCGCTCTAATCCGGCTAGATCTGCTGATGTCAGCCATCCTCGTGCACACAGGAAAATGTGTGTGTGCGGTGTGTGGTATTGAATACCACTAACACTGTTTCACAGCTCAAGGATTTCTGGGATTTCACCGGTCTCTTGTGGCCGAAGGAGAGAAAACCAGGGAGGAACGAGTGAGTTAGTTTTCAATGTTCAAAGATGATTTTCTGGAGAAAAGTCATTAAGAGAGAAAAGGAAAAAATTACATCACAATCTCCCAATCGCATTTAGATACTTGTGTATTTCTCGAGAGATTAGTAAATTACTAGTGCAATAGAGTTTTAGATATCTCATCCTGGACCAAACTGCAGGGTCAGCCTCTAGCTTGGCAGTGACTAAAACTGGAAGAAGCTCTGAGCTGGTCTTTCAACAGAGATGATCAAGTGCTGGTTGTTGTCGTAAATTAAGTCATTAATCCGGGTCGACCAGACAAACTGAATGTGTTGAAAACATTCCCAATTCATCAACAGTTGGTTTGTCCTCTGAATCAGAGAAACTCATGCATTTGGTTACGCCAGCATCGTGGCTCCAGGGATGGCAATGTTGGTCAATTGGTCCACCTCTTTGGTCCAGAAGGAAATATCTCAACAACCATTAGTTGGACTGGCACCAAATTTGGTACAGATACCCGTGTTACCCAGACAATGGGCTGCTATACGACTGGAGAGTCTTCGTATTGGTTGTTTTGACCACTGCTTCTCAACCTTTCTTCAGTGATGTACCGCCTCTGAAATATTTGTTTTAGCAGTGTACTCCTGACCAGTTCAAAGCATTTCTGGTTGAAAAAAAGATGTAATACACAGCGCTGTGTCATCAGTTTCTGATTTAATATAGAATATATACAATTCAGTTTATGAAGTTACACTTATATGTTATTGAATATTTTTTAAATAACTACTTTTAACGGATGCTCATGTTAAATATATTTAAAACAGATCTCACATACCCCCTGGAGTGCCTTCTTGTACCCCCAGAGGTACATGTAGCCCCCATTTGAGAACCACTCGCTGAGACCCTCTTCAAATTGAGTTATGTTCTGCCTTTTATGTCTCGAGGACTATATTATGGTCTCCGCTCTTTAATGTCACGTAACCACTGTCTGTTTAAGAATGCCTGCACATACAGCAGTTCACCATTTTACATGACAGTAAACACTGTGTGACAATAATCTACATCAGGAAACAATTTGTTCACTGGATGAGTCCACAGGCGGGACAAGCTGCTGCAGCGGTGTTTACAGCCTGACTGACAGATTCATTAAGTCACAGACAGATCTACATTGTTCCTCCATGATGGACACACAGCTGACTGAGGGCAGCCTGTATTGGCAGACCGATATATCAGTGTAACTGTGTGTGACCGTCAAAGTGTTTAAAGAAGCAAAACCACAGACATCTTTGCTTCTCTCCCGGCAAGTTTCCACACCTCTCTGTCTTCCACCCTCCTCCCTCACCCCCAGTGTGTGTTGTGTTGTTTGTCGGCTGAGCTCAGATTCTCCCCCGTGTGCTCGGTGGAGGGTGGGAGCCCGCTCACCTTCTCCTCTCAGGTTTCAGGGAGGGAGACGACCGCAGAGGAGCGTGAATAATTCAGCCAGCCGCCAACCCCAGGCATCGCCTTTCCACAACACACACACACACACACACACGCACACACACACACACACACACACACACACACACACACACACACACACACACACACACACACACACACACACACACACACACACACACACACACACACACACACACATTAAGGCAGAGCGTGACCTGATATGGCCCCCACAGCAAACAAGCTAAAGGTCAGCAGGGCAGACTGTGAACCTGAACTTGAGACAAAACCACACCCTGTAACTCTGCAGGCAAAATAATAATAATAATAATAATAATAATAATCATAATAATAATGATAATAAAAATTTAAAAAATGGCAACTGTTGAAGTGTTGAAGTTACAGTTTTTTTCGATTGCTAAACGACAGTGGGCACAACTGGAGTCACATGTGCAAAACTCTAACTACAGTCTGCACTACCAACAGTCACCTGAGCTAAACAGTTCACATCACCTGCAAAACTCATTCCAAGCAACACAACTCTTAACACATGGCTCAAAACACGCTCAGTGCAGCCAAACACTATGCACAACCCTCACTGAGATAACACACACTGTCACTCAGAACACACTGAGAGTAAAAACACTAGCATCAAACACCAATACAGAAAATACAAACTTTTCATCTTTACAGTTTGAACAATTTCAGTGACTTCATACAAAGTAATATTTTCTTCAAAGAAAAGAGTGACATTCTTTCACATGATTTATTAAATTTTTTAGAACATAACAATTATTTAAGGTAAATGAAAATTAGCAGTTTGCTTCAATAGTCTGTAGTAATTTACGGAATTACAGTAATGAGAAAAAAAAGGTAGAAACTAAAAGTACATACTGTAATTCAAACAAATAATTGAGGGACTAATCCTGCCTCTCTCTAGCATCAGGCCACAGGTTTTCTTCAACATCACATCTAATGTTTTCTCTTGCCATGCACCTGGGGAAGAACCTTCTGGAGTGCCTTATCCATCCCTGGCAGTCCTCTGGACTCGTGTCCTCACATCCGGCACGCATGGCTTCCAAAAGAGACATTTGGTCATGTGGGTGGTGACCAAACACTTTCCACCTCCAGGCAGAGAAAAACTCCTCTATTGGGTTGAGGAAGGGTGAATATGCAGGCAGGTACAAAACCATAAATCTGTGATGTGCTGCAAACCAATCTGTGACAGCTGCAGAGTGGTGAAAAGCAACGTTATCGCAAACTATGACAAAAACTTGGGGGTTTCTTACTGGCTCCCCCTGTTCTGCTGGCACTAGCTGAGCATAGAGCTGTTCTAGGAAAGCTATAAGCCTTTCTGTGTTGTATGGGCCAATGAGTGGTGTGTTGAGGAGCAAACCATCATTGGCCATTGCAGCACACATGGTGATATTTCCCCCCCTTTGGCCTGGAACCTCCACAGTGGCCCTTTGACCTGTAACATTCCTTCCTCTGCGACGTGTTTTGGCAAGGTTAAATCCAGCTTCATCGATAAATACAAATTAATGTGGTCTTTCCAGTGCTTCCACCTCCATTACTCTCTGAAAAACAGTAAGTGCACAGTTTTACTGTAGAAATGCTAGTGTTTTTTTTTACTGTAAATATTTTTTATAGCTGTGTACGTAACCTCAGACGTCTTACCTGGACATATTGGTATCTTTGCTCTTTTACCCGTTCACTGTTTCTCTCGAACGGTACAGTGTATAACTGTTTCATTGTAACTTGGTGTTTCTTTAGGACTCGAGCAATAGTTGTTGTGCTGACAGAATTAACATTTTCAAATATATCATTATCAGCCAGCACTCTATCTTGAATCTCCCGCAGTTTTATTGCATTGTTGACAACAACCATGTCAACAATAGCATTTTCCTGCGCATCTGAAAATATTTTTCCTCTTCCCCCTGTTGGGGGCAGCCTTTGGGTCCTGTTGTAAAAATATATTTTACAGTCAAACTTACTGTAATATATATCTGTGTAAATATTCTATAATTGCAATACAAAATAGATTCCTGTAATGTTTTCATTTACTGTAAGGATGTAACTCTCACCTGTTTGTATGATGGAAAATTTGCATTACAGATGCCACTGTGGATCTTTGCAGATTGGGTTGCACCCTCAACCCTGCCTCTCTCAATGAGAGACCATGGTTCACGACATGGTCTATAAGTGTAGCCCTTATTTCATCTGAAATAACAGCTCTTTGTCTTCTTTGTCTTCCTCCACGCATCCGCCCTCTCCCTGCCACCCTTCTCCCTCCATGAACCCGTCTTCCTTGTTCCATTTCCAAAATGAGTCTTTCTGAGCTCTACATACATACATACATACATACATACATACATACATACATACATACATACATACATACATACATACATACATACATACATACATACATACATACATACATACATACATACATACATACATACATACATACATACATACATACATACATACATACATACATACATATATATATATGTGTGTTCACTAACAAGTCTAAAACAAGACACCTGCTTAGCCTTTCAGCTGAAATTGCAATCAGCAGTGTTTGAAAGGCACAAGGCTGAAATCTATTCCGTTTTGCATGTGTGGTTCACAGTTTTGACAGCAGTGTGTTAGCATTTGAACAAAGTGCTGTAAATCCACAGTGTTGTGCAGGTTGTGGTTAAAGTCATGGGATAAGTGTGTAGAGTTTTGAAAACTGTGTTCAAGCAATGAAAAACGAACTAGAATTTGGTCCACATGAACTGCTGCTGTGCAGACTGTAGTTTTGCACATGTGACTCCAGTTGTGTCCACTGTCGTTTAGCAATCAAAAAAAACTGTAAAAGAGTTGAAGTCTAATCGGTGAAAGAAGTTAAAGTGTAAGTTGGCTGATTGTGAGATTTGATTCAAGTAACCATTATAAATAATTAAGTTATCAGTTGAACTTTAACAAGTGTAAATTCCAATATTGTAAAACAATTGAAAGGAGTTGAAGTGCAGTCTATTCACTAAAAGTAAAGCAGCTGAAGTGCACATATAAAGCAGTCAAACGCAGTTGAAGGGTAATCAGAGAGAGAAGTTCAAATGTTAGTTTCGGTGTACGGATTCATAGCAGCTTGACTCCCAGGGTGCACTTCCTGCGTACAGCGTGTGGCGGCTGAACCGTTGTGACTCCGACTGTGACTCTTTG
This sequence comes from Cottus gobio, assembly GCA_023566465.1. Lineage (NCBI taxonomy): Eukaryota > Metazoa > Chordata > Actinopteri > Perciformes > Cottidae > Cottus > Cottus gobio. The sequence goes on along the minus strand of CM042217.1, from coordinate 26,566,830 downwards.
CTGCTGCTGCCAGCCCTTCTTTCCTCGTTGAGTTGGCCTCATTTCATAATAAATGTCGTTGATATCATTTGTTTAAATGTTGGTATGAATCTATGGAACAAGTCACGGCATTTTTACATTCTACTGTCCTACATATATTTCAGAATAAAAGTATTGTGTTCACAAAAGGGATTCTGTCCACAGAAAAATGCCAGAGGGCTTTTATTTTTAAGCTTAAACAGGATGTGTTGAGTTAATAATAAATTATACAAATTATAATCTTTTCAAAAACATAGAGGAAAAACCTTGAATCCATAGAAGACACAAAGCCGACACATGGCCGAGCTGCACTGCTCAGTGTGAGTAAGTTCTGAAAGTGTGAAGTGCCAGTTATGATTAATTTCTATGATTATTTTCCTTTTATTCATTTTAGCAATGTCATTAAAAAAAAAGCAATAATTTATTGAAAGCAATAAAATCAGTCAGTAGCACTGAAAGTTGTTACGTAAAGTTTCAGTTGAAACCACTGTAGTTGAAATGGAAGCACAGAGAGCAGTTAAGACTATAACCATTGAAATGGGGTCAATTGAAGTGTATGAACTCAAAGAAGTTGACCTATAAGCCGGTGACGTGGTAGTTGCAGAACTAAAAGCACTAAAACTGAAAAGGTAATAATCATAAGGGTAATGGGATTATTTGTGACAAAGGAAAAGCACTGAAGATCCATAGAAACTCTTCTTTGATACTCAAAATGTTTTAGTGGATTTGTCTTTTAAAATAAACTATTGTGACTAACTGGTTCAATCTCCAGCACACGCACACAAATCAGACAAACCTGTGTGTTTCCCCAAAAAGCAGGCTTCGTGCATGCTTGACCGATCCATTTGTAATGAGGCTTTCCTCAGCAGCTGCTTCCTCATTCAGGTCCATCGACTGAGCGAATTAATGCAATGATGGAGGAAAAAAGATGGAACAGATGAGAGTGAAATGGAGATGAGGACGTTTACAGCAATGGGCCACAAGAGAAACTGGGGCAACATAACTATTAAGAAATGGATTCATGCTGCTGAGTTTCAACAGATGAGCTCTGCCTCAACAGTCACTCAACACCGTCGAAGCTCCTTCAAATTATTTAGCCGTAATGTGGGATAATTTAGGACCTTTGATGAAGGCCACTGGATGATTTGTTTTAGCCCCGCCCTTTTGTTAGAAGGGAGTGAGAGGAAGTGGATTGCAGGAAAAAGTTTGAAGAGGAGCAGTAAAATGTCTGCATGTAAAAAGGAGGTCTGTGTGGCTCGTGGTGGTCTGAAGATGATCTGAAGATCACTGCCGAACCGGGGCCAAGTCCAACTGCATCGGTTTCAATCCTCATGCGGGCCATGGTGGCTGAATGTGCTCAATATGTTTGGTTTGTGCAAGTGTTTCTCATCAAGGTTGAGTGTTTCACCAGTTGTTACAACAGGATTAATTAAGTCTGTCGTTAATCAGATTACATTTACTGCTTCAAAGGTTTGCTGGCTGAGAACCTCAGTTAGTGTGCAGGCTCTGACTTTCCCATTTTTCCAGCATTAAAGGTGGCAGGCTTCATGGAGGACAGCAGCTGTTATCAGCTTGGGGTTTTAGTGGAGGCCTTTCTCAAACCTCCAGCAGCTGGATCCACCAGTCCGTCCTCCATTCGTATCCATCCATTCTGCTGATTGCCTCTGTGAAAGAGCCAGATCCAAGCGTCTTGTAGCGCATGTGTGTTTTTATATATTTGAAGAACCACGTCGATCAGGCAAAACAGAGCGATTAATGAATCAAAAAGTGTGGATCGGTTGTGTGACGTGGAGAGCTGGAGATGCCTACTTGCTTATTTTAAGACCCACAGGAACCCGGAGACATAAGTCCAGGTTCAATATAATACACATGCTTGTATCATCAACCGGCCCTTGCTAAAGGTCTGATTGGAAGTTGTACATACAGCAGGTTTTAGCGCTGATGGGACTTTTCTTTGTCCAGTCTGTGATGTTCAGAACTAAAACTAAATGTCTTAAGTCCCTGTGCCGCCTTTTGGCAATGGCAGTAAAGATTTATTTATTGTTACTGATCAAATGAGAGTATACTGAGAGATTGGACCGAGAGATTTCTCCACCATTGTATTAGTTCTTGTTGTTTTATATCTAAAAGGTTTTCTCTAAATGTTCCTATACAGCCAAAAACAATCATAGCTAGCATGCGTTTGGTAGAAGAACACATGGAGCAGCTTGTTGCTATAACTAATTAAAACACATTTCACGACTGCAATGAAGACAATTCCAACAATACAAAAATAAAACAGAAACAAAATTCCCACAAGAAATATACAAAGAGGCAACAATAAACAGCAAAGACATCTTGGTAATACAATGCAGTGTTTTCATAAATAACAAGTACTTTTGTTTCGAGAGGTTATTTGAAAGACGGCACTGTTGTGAGACTGTTTGAAGCACCGGGTGGAGGCATCTGCACACACCAGCAACACCAGCAGCCACTTAATAATGAGCAGACGGGACAGTGTGGACAGGGTTAATGAGGGAGCCGGTGCTGCTGGGAAACCATTGGCCCCAGGTGAGGACACGCCTGACGGACACATGGCTGCAGGCGGTGCAGTGAGCCGTGGAAATGACAGAAGAGGGAGGGTTTGGAGGAATGGAGCAATATATGGGCAGAACGTATCTGAGCTTCAAAGAGAACATACAGCAGCATCGTCAGCTTTTGTTTCAGTGTTTCACTTAGTTCAACTGGTTCAAACAAGAGAATCCAAAGTGTTTCATAACTTCAGGCAGCCATTTATATCGGGTCATTTCCAAACTTTGTCAGTGTTTCATCGGCAGTGGCTTCTTTTCCACAAGAGAATCGGGACAAAATGGGAAATAGTCTTCTGCGAATATTACATGTCTAGGGCTTTTATTGTGAAAGGTAAGAACCAGGTTCTGCTTGTCAAGGTCGAAAGGTTTGCTGTCTCGGATCGGACTACAGCATGTCTGTGATGTTGTTTCTTAAATGACCTTTTCTGCACAATGTGATTGGTTGACGCCTTTATTCCCACATCATTTTTGCGTTCTTTGGGAAAGTATGACAAAAAAGTTGGTTTGTAAAGGCCATAAAACTTCATAAAAAGTAATTGAAAACTACAATTTTCATCAACAGCTAAAGTAAACAATAATGTGAAAGGCCGCTAGAAATCTGTTCAAAGTGAATGAGACACAGACAAAATCCCATGAAGTGGAAAGCCGCTACAGAAATCAGCAGACAGACACAGCTAGAGCCCAGCTGGTGAACATATAGAGCATTTAGCAGCTAAAGAGAGATCTCTCCCCCAGGAGTTGGTGGAGACCAAAACCGGAGCTAAAAGAGAGAGAATATTGGACTTACATTCATCAGGTGGACACAAACACAACTTCTAATGGACGATCACGTTGAACAAAAAGGTGGATGGCCAAAAACAAAGTTTTTTTTTTACTTTAACATCCAGCTTTTAATAAATTAAAGTTTTGTCCCTTTGTTTCCCTGGTTGCAGTGTCCTTCCGGTCGCCTCATCCATTCACATTGAGCCGCTGTAACCACGGTGACACCACCTTAACGAAGGGCCACGGACACGCCCTCCTGATTTCCCCTCAGCCATAATGAAAGACCAATTAGAGAGGAGGATTAAGGCGCGCCACGTCCACACACACAAATTAGCATTAATCAAAGAGTGACTACGGTCCGTGTGTGTGTGTGTGTGTGTGTGTGTGTGTGTGTGTGTGTGTGTGTGTGTGTGTTCTCTACAGTGAATAGTGATGAGCTCCAGGCTCACTGTGAAGTCATATAATTGCCACTGGTGTTTCTGATCAATACCACACCCACCTTCGGGCTCAGCCAATGGGAGCAGGCTTCCAGCAGGTGTGTAAGTGTGTGTGTGTGTTCGTTGGTGGTTGATCAATGTGTGAACTTGTTTGCGGCCATGATTAAAAAAACAAAACACAAACAAGAAACAAAGGGTGAAAACTACACATGCATGTGCACTCTGTTGGTCTGAAACTCTGCTGGTCTGAATCGTGTCCTGGTTTTTATGGCAAAACTGTTATTTGGAAATATTCTATATTAAGCCAGCAAGAGGGATTGGTGTGAAGCATCC
>CM042217.1:26525210-26557710 GCA_023566465.1 Cottus gobio | reverse complement strand
TACTTTTTTGTTGCCTTAGAATGAGGCATTTTGTAGACTGTATTTTAGAAGTGGTCATTGTGACGTCACCCATCGGTTTGTTGACTGATGTTGTGATGCCTTGAGTTTGACGATTTTGCCACCAATTGCCATTCTTGGAATGCGGAGAAATGGCATTGTATACGTCGCTGGTAGCAGTTGTCAATGTCAATCACAGTAGCCCCGCCCTAAAGGATACCCGACTTTATGGTCTGTTTGACTCTAAATGGACCATAACTTACTAAATGAACATCATGCTGTGTTGACGAAGACTTGAAAATAGAGATTGAGACATAAACTCATGTTTACAATGTTTACTGAGGGAATACAACAAGAGAGAAGGAGAGTCATATATATAGACTTCTATACAACCAGAGGAGTCGCCCCCTTCTGGCCAGGAGAGAGAATGCACGTTTTAAGACGCCACATCGGCCTCACGCTGCACAACCGGAGGCGCCTAATTTTTTTTTACATAACGAAGTGGATTAGTTGTAAAAGTAATAGCATCACATTATTCGTTAAGTACCGTAAATAACAGTTATCCTTATGCAGAGTGGACCATTTCAGAATAATTATTGATACATTAATGTGTTTATCACCTTAATGTTGCAGCTGGTAAATGTGGAGCTGATTTATATTACTTCCTATGTACTGCTGGGTGGTTTCTGAATCATCCTCCAGGGTTCAATAAAGTATCATTTATAAAACAATATTCATCAATTGAACATAGCAAAGTAACTTAAGTTATCAACTAAATAAAAAAAATATCCCTCTGAGATGTAGTGGAGTAGCAGCAGGCACGTGCACAGATAGACCCCTAGTGGTGCTCAAGCACCTGCCCTTTTGCCCTGAATGAGAAAAGTGCCCCTTCTACTGGAGCCCAATTTTTTCTTCATTCATCAGTATTTAAGAATAAAAATTACTCTCTCTGTCATCAATTCCCCCCAAATGATATCTGACGGGGCATTTATTTGAGTTCTTGTGAGAATTTCGCCCCGATATGCTCCGCGGCGCTCACAAGCCCCGCCCCCCTCCTCCACTTAGTGCGCATGCGTGCTGAGCGCCAGGCCAAACGGGTGCAGCACTTCTCCTCTGACCCGCAGCATCAGACAAACAGGTAATGACGGTGTTTGTGCAATCCCCACGTTGTTTGGTGATAAATTAACCACAACATTAGCGCCACAACATTACGTCACAACTGGTCCGACGTTTCCAAAAAAAATAAACAAACAAAAAACTCACGAAATCCGTGATTTCAAAGCCTTGTCCAGCTGTTTACTGACGTTAGTCATGTTTAATGAAGAGAGAGAGGGAGAGATATACAGGCAGGCATCTTCTTTGTGTTGTTGTATAAATGCAGTTTAGACAATTTCGAAAGTATGTTGATCAGTATGTAGTATGTAGCCAATCATCTTTATTCATAAGGAAAATGTAAGCTAGCTGTCTAATCTAGCTAGCTGTCTAGTCAGAAAACAGTAAAACATGTGTACTGTGTTGTCAGCTTTATAGAGATTATGTAAATCACTCTTGATTATTATGCACAACATTGATTTATCTCATTTACAACATTTGCAGCATAATGCCAAGAAAAGACAGACTCCAAAAGCAGAAGGACAGGGAACTGCAGCAAGCAGCTCAGGGTAGCAGCTCTCTTTTATCTTGGATCAGGCCATCAACTAGTAAAACAAATGAGGGAGAACCAGTAACCCTACCTGGTCCAGAGGAGCCCATCACAGATGAGGAAGGACAGACAGAGTGTAGGACTGAGTTATGTTCAGGGGCAGCAACAGAAACAGTGTTGCCTGAGGAGATGAGTCAAGAAGAGGGTGAAGTGACAGCAGCTCCCTTTACATCACAGCAAGGGCATGTGGAGGAAAGAGCTGTTGATGAAAGTGAGGATGCTTATCCTCAAAGAACCTGCAAGAAATCCTTGCCATTGTGGAGGAGAACACTGGCCAGCTCATCTTTCCCACATTTGTGGAGATGGTAAGGATCTATGCAACACTGCCAGTGACAACAGCTTCAGTGGAAAGATCCTTTAAAAAAATGAAGATAATCAAGAACAGGCTCAGGAGTCTCACTGGGGAAGAAAGACTCTCCGACCTTCTCCTGCTTGCCATTGAGCAAGACATCGAAATAAATCACAGTGAAGTCATACAAATCTTCCAAGAGATGGCACCAAGGAGGATGCTCCTGTGAAGATCCTTTAATTTATTCAGAGCAGAGTTTTTATTTTTTGATTGCATTTGGCTCAATATTGCCTTGTTTTGTCTGTTTATTATTATTATTCATTTATTTATTCAATTTGATAATTTGAGTAAGTTTGTTAACAACAATAAATATATAAGTTGAAAATATCCTACTGTGTTTTTTATTTATTTATTTATTATTATTATTTTTAATTTCATAAATAATTTTGGCGATGGGTGCCCTTTTTTTTGGTTTGAGCACCTGCCCCCCAAAATGTCTGTGCACGTGCCTGAGTAGCAGTATTACATAACAGAATACGGAAGTAAAGTAAACTTAGTTGATTACTCTTCACCACTGCAAACGCCGGCAGTATTTGAACAGTTAAATAACAATGTTCAAAAAATTAAAAAATGTTTCTCTATTTATCAAAAACAAGATATTAAATGGTATGTTGTCATAATCTGAAGCATACGTTGTAAGAGATCTCACAACTAGATTGTTTAATGTTTCTATGTTTTCCTTTTGAAGCATAGTCTATAGTGGGATTTCACGTTGTTTTAAATTACCAATATGAATTCTAACAATGCTTTTGAGAGTTGCCGGTGTGTATCCTCCTCATACAAACTTTTATAAAGACTAATAAGAAACAACTCAATTAAGAAACAAAACCGACATGACATCCTCATCTTATCAACATCAACACGATGTTGAAAAAACAGACAAAAAACAAACACAAAAACAAACTTTTATTTACAAAGTCTTCGTCATGGAAAAGCATCATAACTTAAAGGATGAAATGGCAGCTAAACCTCACAATAATAATAATACAATATATTACAACAAAATCATGTTAAATAAAACAGAAGATAGAAACCTTAAGTGACAAAACGTGAAGGTGTACAGTGTGTGAGCAGCAGAGCCTTCTGATCGTCGGTTGATGCATTTTGATCCTTAAACTGTTCACGCTCCATCGGGGCCAGCGGGTGGAGCTGAGTGTATCCTCTGAGGGTGCAGTCCTCTCTGTATTCACATCACCGACCTGGGGAGAAAGAAATAGACTCACATCGTCATTATATCAACAGAGAAATCTGGACTTTCTTGGTTTCTTTATCAAATCATAAAAAAAGTTAATATTCGTATCAAACCACAGGTTTCATTGAAAATAAATCTAATATTTTTGATTAACTTTAATATTGTATTTATAATAATATGCACACATTAAGCGAAATAAGTGTTTACGTTTTAATAAATGCTTAAAAGTAGTTTATTAGATACATATACATATCAAACATCCTGGAAAAAGTATAGAGTAAAAGAAATTAAAAAAAATATTACACTGTTAAAAAGTTTATTAAGTTGAATTCTCAATGATATAACTTTTGAGTGTTTTCTGTGAAGTGACTACAGCCGTCACATGGATGTAATCAAAGCACCACGTTTCACTCAGAGACAGAGTGGGGCAGTTCAAATGGAAATACTTAACAAATGTACACGTTACCGTTACTTTCTACCACTGTACTCCGGGTGCTCCTACTAATTGTAAAAACTTCCTCTCCACACTTGCAAATGAGACGAACTGGATTCTGTTCCATTCTGCCTCACATCTTTGTTCCCCAAGAAGCCTTCCTCATGTTGACTTTACACTGTGATATTTAACCACTCTGACCCATGAGAGGAGTGTGTGTGTGTGTGTGAGCAGCGTGACCTTGAACTCTGAAATGAAATGACACGTTTCTCTACATTTTTTACTTACTTTTCTACTTACATTTTGAGTCTTTCTGTGGACAGAAACCCTTCATTTGTTAACGAAGGCTTTTATTCAGAAATATTTGCCGGATGGCTCACACAGGATGTGCTCCGTTAACTAATAGACCACTATATTTTATTTGTGTAGAGTTATTGATATTTACAAATCAGCCCACCCATTTCAACCTTTTTCAGTCCTAAATAAATACAAATGGCGTTTCTAATGAAATTAAACATTCTGGCCATTATGAAAGGCAATCTCTACGAAGAACGACGAGCTGTGAAAGCTACTTAGTGTTTGTGAGACGCAGAAGTTATATTTCTATTCAAACCCTCAACTCCTCTGCTCTTCCGTCCACTCACAGCGTTGCCGCTGTGTTCACAGAGACAGGTGTGGCTTCCTGTAGGTCTGGTTGGTGATGGACAGGCGGGTCAGCCGGGCGCCGTAATAATCCACGATGTAGTTCGATCCGTCCGCAGGGCCCACGATCTGCAGGACACGGGACATGAGGGACAGCTGACGCTTCAGACACAGGCGGGAAATAACATCAGCGTTGGACACGTGGTCAAACCACACGTCGAAATTCAAAGATTGGTATTCCCCAGCGTGACCAAAGGATCGGTCACGCTACGATAACCGAAGCGTCTCCAGGAACAAAACCGTGAGCTTTGATTATTTTGTCAAACTACTGCTTTAACTTAACGCTGACATTTGGTTGAATTCTACCAAAGAAGTTTACATTTTTTTATTTGAAGTTCCAAAAGCTTTTCCCCCATTAGATAAATAACGTGATTTGTTCCCCAACAGATACATTAGATATTCTAAGGACATTTCAGCCTGGTGGGTTTAAGAATAAATTAAATTAAAATCCCTGATCCATGGAACTCGGCTGACCATTTGGGTTTAATCCGTCCAGCCATCCATCGTTGGACCCCCTGCACACCTCCTCGTGATGGATCTCCGGCTTCTATTATCTAAAAACGTTTGAACAGGAAGGAGTGATTCGTCCCTTCACCTCCCATTTCCCCCTCTCTCCATCCGTCTGTCTCCGTCCTCTCAGAGTCCATTAGGGGAACTTTGAGAAGCATCATTCATCCTGCGGCCCTCAGAGGGATGCAGGACGGATGGGCGTAAATAATAATCAGGTGGTCCCCCACTCCTGTTTATTCATCAGCCCCCACCCCCCCGCTAGAAATATGAGGCACGTCCGCCACAGTATGGCTCTCTACAGCACAGAGCTCTGCAGACTGAACTCTGCAGTCCTGTTTGAAAAGATTTTTATATATATAAATAATGTACTTGTATGTATGTTTTTAAATAGACAAAAAGCAACAGTTTAGTCACATCTTTTTGATCGACTGAAAGAAAATGAATTGACAAAGTTTATTTTAGTAGTTTGACAAAATACTAACTGGTTCTAACTGATAATACCATTCTCTAATGTCAGTTTCTCTAATGTTTTCTTTCTTTTACTTTAAAAAATATATATTTGTAGACCATTTAGTAAATCAGTTAACTGTTAAACTAACCAAGAAATAAAATGTTTAGATGCAGCCCAATAACTACAAGTTGCACCAATTCCAAGCTCCTCAGCATCCCACATGTGACGACCTGAAAGTTGTCCGTCTGTCCATAGGCCGGGTGTCCACCAGTATCTGACCAGTGCCTGACCAGTGCCCGACTGGGTTTGTGACTCACCTGCATGGCGATCAGTATGAAGTCGATCAGAGTGCCGATCCCGCAGAAGCCGACGGTGCAGAACTTCAACAGTCCTGAGAGAGACGACGAGTGAGAGAACTAATAGTCAGCTTGTATTAATCAATGTGAGTTTAACCAGGTTTCATGTCTCGTTCAGAATGAGACATGTGGTAAAAATTAGGGATGCAACGATACCATTTTTTACAAACCGATACGAGTACGAGTATTTTTATTTGTGTACTTGCCGATACTGAGTACCGATACTTCTTAGATTTGGTCTCCATGAAAGTGCAATTAATTTGGAGGCAGATTTTATTTTATCCTCTGCAGATTATGTCAAGCCTATAGTACAAAATTAACAGAAGGCTATCCCAAGCTTTAAACTTCTTGTGGAAGTCCCTCTAATGTCGGACCATAAAACGCCCCGTGTCCGGGTTCATAATGTAAGCGATAATATTAGGGATCGAGCAATTATATAGGAAGCTGTGTTCCAAGTTATGTTTCCGGTGCTTTTATTGTGGAGGGAGAAACGGAAAGGAAAAGGAGTGGAATTGTGGGATATACGTGTGTGAAGGAGATAAAAAAGTGGTTCAAGTTACCCTGCAGCGTGTTTTCATTTTATTAGAATTACAAATATAGACACACAACAGACACTCGGCTACAATAATATCATCCGTAGCCGCACAACAGCGTCTGAATGAGGCCGCTGCCAGCGCTACTTCAGGTGGACCAGCAGCCGTTTGATTCAAACCGGCGGAACGGCGGTAATTTTCCGTCGCGTTGGATGTGAACGCAGCATTACTCTACACACCTTGCTGCAGGAGCCGCAAGAGAGCGACGAAAGAGCCGTATGCGGCTCTGGATCACGGGTTGCCGACCCCTGCCCTAGACGTTGAAGTCAGGTAGGACGACAAATCTTTTTCTCCACAAAGCGCGACCAGTTTGTTGTAGTGAAATACTGTTGAGTGGTATCGGTTCTTGGTATCGACAATTGAAACCGATACGAGTATTTTAACGCAGTATCGACCCCCGATACCGATACCGGTATCGGTATCGGTGCATCCCTAGTAAAAATGCATATCGCACATCTGGGCCCCGTTCCTCGTACCTGGCTTACTGAGTTAGCAGGATAATTTTCAGGATAAGATTACATAACCCAGGCTTTTCGGTTCCACGAAGCAAGTTTGGAAAAATCACCATAGCAACACATCCATAAACTTGAACCTGCTCCAGCGCAGGTTTACTTCAGTAAGCTGGATAAGTTTGCCACTCCCCCGGAAAATAATGGCAGCTCCTTCATCAGAGATCCCGTTGAAGGAGCGATGTTAGTTAGATTATCGTTTCATAGGAGAGAGTTCTACGATCATGACTATCACATCATGACTTCCTGTACGAGCGCTATCGATTATTTACGAGACCTTCTCGAGCCGTACATTGAACACCACACGAGCAGCCGAGCATTGAGTCTCACAGACTGAGTACATAGCATATATATATATATATATATATATATATATATATATGTTTATATATTGTATATGTGCATAGCCTTGTGGTACATGTCTGTACATGCAATTAAAGAAGACTCATAATTATATGACAGGGTTATTAGTGCACCACAGCATATCATTATTGTATAAAATTATTTAGGTGGACTCATGATAAGAATAGAGAGAATCACACACCATTTATTTTCACTGCTTCAACTGATTGAATTTCTGATTATGAATACATACATACATACATACATTCTGATCCGCCCATAAACAGATTCGCACACGTATTCAAACTCCCAGTTGTATATAATGTACACATATAGTACATGTTACATCAGCGCATACAGTACATATATCCTCATATTAATTCGTATCAATTAGATCCTCTTTGGGCTCGTTTTTATCTACTTGTTCTGAAAGAGTTGATAATTATTTTCGCTATAAGATCTCATTTGATGATGCATATTATTAAGCCTATTGCCAGCAGGCACATTTAAATAAATATAATCTGATTGATTGGAGTGATGAGATATTAAAATTAGCCGATACATTTTCCCAACACTTACACATTTAACTCATGTGATATTTTGCCCTGCGTCTTGTCTAGCCCTCACAGCGGTGGCGCTGTTAACTAGATTTCACCAAAGTTATGGTCTTGAATTCCTCATATGCGTTCATGATCATCTTCTGCTCGTCAGCGGAGAAAAAAGAGGCTCTTCTTTTGAGTTTATTTGCCGTTGTACCGTTAAATAATCATGGTTTTGGTGATCGACGCTTCCCCCTTTTGAAGTTGGACGGGCACGCGCAATCATCCTGATTACTGACGTCTGGTTTGAATTAACGAGACCGTTTGAGCGCGGATCAGCCTTTGAGGAACCGAGTTAGCCTGATGTCAATCATCGGGTTGATTTAAGCTGGATAACAGGACATTTGATCGACTTAGTTGAACCACGCACGAGGAACGGGGCCCTGCAGTGCTGAGGACCTTGTTGCAGGACACCGGGCTGAAAGCTTCCGTCTATTAACAGAAAATTAATTCTGACAATCTAAAAAACATTCTCTGGTTATAATGATTCTCTGCTTCTCTGTGTTTTTAAATCGACTGTCTTTTGGTTTTGGACTGGTGGTCTGACCAAACAAAACAGACAATTAACTGATTCACCAAAAGAAACAAATAGTCAATTCATCAATAGAAAAAAATAATCAGTAGTTTCAGCCCTACATGTTTGTTTACTTACAGCGTATTCTATCTAAGTACAAGTCAAATTAAAAAGGACAATAAAATAAAATGTTAAAAAATTGTATTCAGAACATACGGAGCCTGGCAGGTGAAATCAACAACTAACAACGTATGCACTTAAATGAATGAATCTCAAGCGTATCTCCGAGGATGAACCCTTTTAGATCGAAATGAATGTGTGATGACAAACTTCAGCCCGTTTACATTGAAGCCGTAATTAACTCTGCGGCCTGTAGGGGGGCGCTATCAGAACGTTGCTCCGCTGAATCCCATAATCTATAGTGATATCAGTCTGCTCCGTGGAGCTCTTTAGCAAAATCCAGCTTGTGAAATTACTATATATTCTTTTTATAGAAATATCAATCTGACTTGGCGCCGTGCGGCTCGGCTTGGCTCTGCCGGGGCCGACCTGTGCCAAATCAGGCCAGGTGTTCGTCGGTGCAGCTGTCCTCCATCCAACACCTGACACCACACACACGTGCACACACATACACACACACACACACGACACACGCGCAGCCTTTCAGCCCTTTATCTTGCTGCAGGTGTCTCATTAAAAGAAGGACTCAGTCTGCCAATAACAACTCGTCCTTGTTATTCTCCGGGTTATTATGGTCTATTGTGTGCAGATCTGTAACAAAGACTCGTTGAATTCAATATTGAATTCTGGCTTAAAAAAAAATAATTAAAGAGCAACGCCGCCAAATATTTCATCAGCACATTCAGACTCCCTGAGGAGGAGGAAGAGAAGGAGGTGATTTGAAAACACGACCCTGAGGCTGGCGCACGTTCAGCTGCAGGTCCTCTAACGTCCACTAGATGGCTCCTAGAAGACTCAGACCGTATTAAAATGAATATGTAGCGTCTCGCTACAAAGTCTGACGAATTTGTGTGACGAATTTGATGCAAATTCAGCTCTTAGCAGGTAATTTAAATTGCTTTAGTTTGACTTGAAGTGGAGTGATTGAACATCACGACGTGTTGTCTGTTTACATGGGACCATAGTTCCTTTTCTTCCCGCCGGTATTTGTCGGGTCAGTCGGTCTCTCCTATTTCTGCCTGCTCGGCCATTTATGCATTTTTCATATTTTTGATTGGAAATTTCTATCCTTTGTTATTTCTTTTACTATGTTTATTGTCATGATGCTGATACAATGAAAGTTAACAAAGCTTAATTTGTGCTGCTCTCATACATTTGTGTGTGTGTGTGTGTGTGTGTGTGTGTGTGTGTGTGTGTGTGTGTGTGTGTGTGTGTGTGTACCTAGAGCAGGGTATCCCAAGTAGAAGCGGTCTGCCCCCAGCCAGCCAAGGAACAGAGACAAAGCCACAGCTACTTTGTAGGAATAACCACTCCTGGGAGGAAAATACACAATTAATAGGTTTTCAGCGTGATCAATAATAACTATTACGATCATATTATTCAATCAAAATTATCATAGCATGACTTTTGTTGCATTTGTCGAAATACTGTTAAAAATGCTCCACAATGAAGTTACAAAAAAAAAACGTAATTGAACCCTGCAGCCGACTAGTTATCCTCTCCACATGAAGCTGTTGGTGTGTGTGTGTGTGTGTGTGTGTGTGTGAGAGAGAGGGAGAGAACACTCACACGTTCCTGCAGGGGATGGTTTTGTTGAAACCCACCTCCTCCCCGCTGAACCTGAACTCTGTCCCGTTAGAGAGCCGACAGCTGATGTTTGGAGCTGGAAGGCACTCCACTGTATAAACACACACGCGCACGCACACACAGACGCACGCACACACACACACACACACACACAGTGAACTATTGAATATGTCAGCTTTCCATCAATATTCCGTCATGAGTTTATTCCTGTTTAGTCGGTACCATAGTTTAGTTCATGTTCATCTTGTATCCTATTTCGATCACATCTCATATCGCCTTTGTGTATCTGGTCTTAATCATTTTGTTATTTGTTTGTCATATGCACAACAATTACAAAGAAGCAGGCAGTGGCTCATGAAGATATCAGACTCCCTCCAGCAAAAAGAGAAAAAAAAATTAAAGTAAAAATTTGAATCTGCAGTAGTTAAAATATAGAAAAGGAATACAATTTGGCATGCAAGATGAATGAGAATCCAAATTGTTTTTTAAATAAATAAACAAACAAGATATCTTGAGCGAAAGGGAGACATAAACAGGAAGTAAAAGTATCTGAAGGTAAAGCAACAATGTAAAGGTAGATGAAATGAATTGACTGAAACGAAGGGTTGTTGTTTAACTCGCTTTGCCTACTCAAAAAGTTCCAGTCAGATTTCAAACCATGGAGGTCAAAGGTCACTGAGATGCTACAGACAGGGCGTTGGACACAGCACAGACGATCCAGCAGGACCGAAAATTACTTTTGAGGCGCTAACGATGGAATCGGTTACAAAGACGTGACGGGACTCGCTCACCCCAGGCAGTCGAGTCCCTGCAGTTCTCCGGCTCCTGTGTGGCTTCGTCGATCTTCGGGTCGTTGCAGAGATACATGAGGGGGCAGTGAAGGAGACCAAACAGCTGCCGACTGACTCTTCGTCATCGACGCGACAGAACAGGGGGTGCACCGACGTTACATGCAAACAGCAAGCGATGTCATTCAAAAGGGCACTTATAAACTTCATTTTAAATGATGGAGCGATGCATTTTAATCATGAAAAATTACATTTAGACATTTTTATGAATTGCGAAGCACTTAGTAAAGCCTGTTTTAACATGTGCTCTATTATATATAACATTAATTATTAACGTTTTAATGTAACTATGTGTTTTTCTACCTTGCAGCTAGGTGGGGGGCAATTAGTCTTATAAGTTAACTCACTTGGGAAGAGGAAGCTGTATGAAGTTAGTTCTAACGTTACGTCATGAACGATATATTATAACTTATAACTGACTACATACAGCTCCCTTTCATTATATCGGGTAACTATTAGACAATGAAAAAGTGAATAATACAAAACCGCAACAGTATTGTGTATACAGCAGTACTAATACTAATGTAACATTGTATCTGCTGAAATAGCTAACGTTAGCTAACCTGGGTGTTATCAACATGGCTAAGCTAGCTGCGGCTAACTTCAGCGACAGGGCGATTCATCTTCCGTTAAGTCAGAGTTACGTAACCACACAGTAGTTAAAGGATATTGTCCGAGTCTGAGGTTGTCGCAGCTGTCTACCTCCTCCGCCAGAACGAGCTTTAAATGGGAGTAAACGCAGTAAAGTAACAAGCTCCAAATCCCGGAGCGTAAACACACTAGCCGTCTCCGGGAGGACGCCATGTCTGATTTATGTCACGTGACATCGTGGTGCATTCATCTATCAGAAAAAGGGTAATTCAGATGTCTGTAACGCTCAGTGTCAAATATTGTTTTAACGACTAAGCACATTGAAAGATCCTCTTTTGAATACTGTTATTTATATGAGCATACTATTGCCTGTTTTTTTATTTCTATGTCTAACAACAATGTGCTATTGCCATGTCCGTTTATGTATTACTTAAATAATGAATGTCTTAATTAACTTAGAATATATATATTTCAAATGTACTGATATATTATTATATATTGTTTAAATTATTTGATTATACAGTATTCTATCATAAATATACTCATTTCTTTTTTCAAATAACTTCATTGGACTACGCAAAACGGGATCGTGAGACAACACTCTGCGTTTATAGCAGTGGTAGAATGGCAGCATCATGCACAAACAATACAGAACTACTGCATGAATTGTACTGAAATATACAAAACAACGCATATATTCTACTTAAGTTAAGGTAAAAATGCAAGTCTAGAAATACTCCATTACGAGTAAATATTAAAAAACATTTAAGTAAAAGTACATAAGTATTATCCTCACAACGTTCTTAAAGTGCCTATCAAAAGAAAAAGTAATCATTCTGCAGAATGGTTAATTTAAAAGCTTTTTATTATTATATTATATTCTGTTGTATTACTAAATAAAGCATTTAAGAGTATTTTAATGGTATAGTTCATCAATGTGGAGCCACTTTAGAAACTTTATATATTATACGCTGGATTAGTTTTGTATAGTGCATCATATAAGATAAATATGTCATTCGTTTTTAACGTAAAATGTAAAATAAATCAAAGTAAAGTTGAATAAAATAAGTGGAAATAAAGAACACTATTTCCCTTTGAGATGGAGCGGCGTATAAGTATAAAGTAAAATACAATTGAAAATAAATAGCCCAAAACATTTACTCAAGTACTTGAGTAGTTAGTGACATTGTCTTTCCAGAAGACACGCTTCTCTTTCCGACTGCACGCGAATGCGGCATTAAAGCGACACTGGTGCCAAACTGGATCCAGTTCATGTGAGTTGTTCACACCAGTTTAAAAACCCCTTGTAAACCTGTCCATTTTCTATAAATCCACCGCTTACCGGCGGCTTCATGTCCCGAGTGTTTATCCGCACCAAATATGACGAGCCGTGGGTTTTTACACGCTAATTAACAAGCTAACTCCGCGTGCTAACGGAGAACCGACGGTTAGCGTTAGCTGCGTCGCTGTCTTTAAGTTTTCTCGCTGACGGAGGAGAAAGTTGTCGTCATGTTGGGTTCGGTCACCGCTCACGGAGACGCGCGGAGTCACGGTGGCGTGGTCGCTGACTTAATAACGGGTGTCATAAGCAGCGGGTTTAATAGTTTGTTTTTTTCCCCGTTCGGTTTGTTTGTGAAAAGGTTTGATGCACCTGCTGAGAGTTGAACCTGCTGATAGAAGATGTACGGTGAAATATAACGCACAACATGAACGCGAACGATACATATCTTTGTACTTATTTATTATTTATTTTATAGTTTCCATCTATGGTTTAACCCCCCCCCCCCCCCCAACTGTTTGAGTTTCGCTTCCTGGTTTTCTCAGGTGAGCGTCTACAGGTGTGATCCCAGATTTCATGGCGTCACGTAACGCTAAATGAGACCTGCAGTTTCGTGTTTTTTTCTGCTTTTGTTATTTGATGTGAGGGGGTTGGATGGGGGTTGTTTTTACCTCCTGATTAAAAAAAACGTAGCTCTAACTTGTGTAAACAAGCCGTGTTGATTAAACGCGGAGCTTACAGTCTGACAAAGAGGCTTTTTTTCACGTAAGAGACGGCCGCTTCACTGACAGCCATTTCGGTGTCGGAAATCAGAACCTATTCAAGTTCAACTCAGTTCCATGTTCTCATGTAAATCATACAGTGGTAAAGTAACAGAGATGTAAGCGACAGCAGAGTGGTGGAACAAGTATTCAGTTAAATTATTGAAGTACAAGTACCTCACTACGAGTAAAAGTCAAGTGTGTGGTGTTTTTGCATTATTGTGTATGTTGCATTTTATTGCAGTTTTTTTCAAAACCTTTTTTAATGTCCTGTTGGCTGGTTTAATTTCCAGTGGTCATCATATTCCATCATGTGTTTGTTGTGAAAAAAGCCTTGTTTTTAGCTTTGTTGCGATGCATTTCAAAATAGTTTATTTAGATTCAGAAGTGGCAGGATTTTCCTCAACACACTATAAAGGAACACGGAAAAGTTTCCTATAAAGGAAATTCCTACACTGGAAACAGCAACATGGGTGGGCAATTGCTGTTGTGTAGACCACTAGGCTCTCCAAGATTACATTACATTACACTGACGCTTTTATCCAAAGCGACTTGCATGATATGCAGTAGACCGTAGACGGTGAGCAATTAGGGTTAAATGTCTTGCTCAAGGACACAACGACATGGACTACCGGAGCCTGGGATCGAACCACCGACCCTCTGATTGAAAGACAGACTTGCTAACCACTGAGCAAGTCTGTGGAGTCAGAATATATGAAATCAGCTCACTAATTAATCTCTCTGGACAGATGTTCTGTGGATTTCCTTCATCTGTTGCTTTCCCTCTTTTTTTTTACTTCAGCAAAAAACAAAACTGACCAGCATTCTGAAATGTTGTTTAGCATTTATTTATTTTTTAAATGATATCGGTGTGAAAGGTAGAAGCTGCAGCTGTACCTTCCGAGAATGCAGAAATGCACACGAGAGGATCGCCGCTGCTGAGATACTGTTGATACTTAAAGCCCCACTTTTACTTTTGCTCGAATGCAGCAAGAACCGCTTCATATTAGGATTCATGAGGAAAGTTAATTTGCATCACACTTTCATACGCAATTCAAAGCGCTTTTTTACCATGTATTAAAACCCTTTTTTTCAGTAAATATTTATTTTATGTGCTGCTGTTTCAATGTGCCACAAACTCCATATAATATTTCGATTTGCATGCTCGCCACTCTTTCTTCGTTTACCAACAACAATTGTTCTTGGACAGCGGTAATGAATTCCAGTCGCTCTGCTTTGGCTGTTCCTGGTTTGATGCGACGCTGCCGCACAACAGCGCTTCCTGCAGATGTTTAAAATTGAGAGCCTTCCCTCGGCCATGAAGGAAATGCACCATATTCTTTCCTGGTAGACTTTTAAACAAAAATAAATAAATAAAAATAAACGTCTTTTTTGTTGCTCATGTTTGTCTAGTGTTTCTAAATGAAGATGAAATAATCGGTATCCTTGTCTTTCCTACTTTGTTCAGATTGATCCAGAACGACGGTCGGAGAGTTAGGGGCGAAGATGTTTGAAAATGTCCCTACAGGTAAACCCTCTCTCCTGTCCAACATATCAATGGGGAATGTCACAGCGAGTCTCTTTGTGTGATGAACGCGTCCTGCGTTTCGTCCTCAGTGTCCTCGACGGAGCGCCAGCAGGTGCTGGGAGCTCTGGAGCGTCTGCAGGCCAAACTGGTCCAGCGGGAGGAGTGGACCCACAGCGAGACGGTGGGAAGCCTAAGGGAGACCCTGCGGAGTCCGCTGTTCAGCCACATCCTGACCCTGCAGCACTCCATCAAACAGCTCCGGAACCAGGTGAGGGGGTTGGGGGGGCAAGAGGCTACATGCAGCTCCTAGATAACCGGGGATCAAACCGGCGCACAGGACATGAAGGTCCCACTGGTCAGAAACCCAGAAAATCTGATTCCAGAATCCACATCCTCAACTCTAAAGACGGCTCAGATGTGAAATCACAAACATACTGACCTGTCAGAGACCAGAGAAACCTTTATTTCTTTTTCTTGTTTCTTTTTTAAAATGTCTTATCCTTTCAGAAAATTCCTCAGACACTATATTAGAAAAACCTCAGAGCACCTTTCTTTTAAAAGGACAGTTCTTCGCAAAATCCTGTAATGACATTTATCAATCTAAAGCAGGGGTGTCAAACTCATTTTCACCGCGGGCCACATCAGCATCATGGTCGCCCTCAAAGGGCCGGTTGTAACTGTAACACTGTATAAATTTAACTACTACCGAACATATTGTTAAATAACTGTCTTTGTATTGTTTATTCAAGTGTAACAATATTGTACATGCATTTATATATATATATAAACCCACATTACTCTATCAAAGATCAAACTTAAAACAGAAGAAAATAACAAAGATCAAACAATCGTTGTTATATTAACTTTGTTCAAAGCTTTTTTTGTCACAGTTGAGAAGGACATAACTAGCCAATAATAACATGCATGTGGTCTGGGGCAGTGGTTCTACTGGTCTGGCTGCACCATCACCCCTGAATGACCCGAGATCCAAAGCAAGGAACATGCTCAACTTCTCAAATGGATTTAATGAAAAGATGGTGCAGTTTGAGCCTGAAATGGTACAGAATCTCACATGCCAACACAAAAAAACTAGTTTGAAATATTCCCTTTTACTCTCAATTAAAAACCCAAAAGTGCATCTTAAGGACACAAAGTAATACAACACACATAATCATTGTATAACTTCAGCCTTTTTTAACAGACTCAGCAGTGCTTTCATGCACAAACATAATAAAAAGGTCGGGAATGAAGTGAACTATCACAAATAGTTCGTGTGTAAACTCATGCAAGTGTGTTGTGAACGCAGCACTGAGGAGTGTGAATAGACGCACTCTGCTGCATTCAAAATTCCCTTCAAAATAAAAGCACAAGATTTTTATTTTGCCCATGCAAAGGTCAGCAACCCACTGAAAACGGGTCCGCGACGAACCGGAAACAGGTCCGCGACCGACTGAAAACGGGTCCGCGGTGGTGATCATGCCTTTCAAGCCATGGCGGGCCACATAAAATGACGTGGTGGGCCGGATCTGGCCCGCGGGCCTTGAGTTTGACATATGTGATCTAGATAGTTTTGGTGGTGTCCTCCGTCGACATGTGTCCAACATAATGGGACTATACGACGCTCAAAGCTCGACCCGGTTACTCAAGATAGTCCACAGACATTGGTGTGAACAGTTTCATGTAGGAATTATTGTTTAAAAATAATAAAGAAATTAGTCTTTTTGGGGTGAACTGTCTCTTTTTTAAATGTATCCAAATCACAAATGGTTCATGAACTGGATTCTGTGTTGGAGGCGGGGTCCTTATTAATTCATTCAAAAAGTTGCTTAGTGGCACACGTTTTTAGAGCAAGCACACTAGTTTCCTTTAGCCCCGCCTCCCGGCCCTCGTTCCAGCTTCGTCCTCATTCACATGAACAGAGGAAGGAGAATAACTCGGCTTGGTCCGAGCATTGTTTATCTTGCAACAAGATGTCAAAAACAGTTAAAAACCCATGTCAGGAAACAGCGGAAACAAAGCATCTTTCCATCAAAAGCCACACAGTGGTGGAAGAACTAGTCAGACCTTTTACTAAAGTATCAGTACCACCATTCCAAAATAATATGAAAGTACATACATTTTACTAGCAAAATGGAATAGTATAAAAATAAAAGTACTTTACAGTACTGTAGTCGTTCCATTATTAAATGTCATACTGCTGGATTACTATTACTATTGATGCATTAACGCACACACAGCATGTATATATGGTAGCCGGCCGGCCGGCTGCAGTAGAGCTACAGTAATCTTTCTATTTTTATTTTTTTTAAATACTGCGAGGTCTTGTATGTTATATGATTGTTATTAAGTTTCTAAAATCTTTATCCGCCAAGTAACTGTCAGATAAAGCTGTCAGATAACTGTAGTTCAGTAAACTACTAAATTCCTCGCTGTAAGTATTACGTTGCCTAAAAATAATTTTAATTGACCGTGCTGAAACTTGTAGCTCTGTTGGCTGCCGGTTGCTCACATGTTTAATGTATATCTGTGTTTAATATGCGGCCGTGAGTCGACGGTCTAAAGTTGCTGCAGCTCTGCAGACTGAACGAACGTTTCCCTCCCTTCTGATCTGACGCACGTGACTCCGCCCCAGGTGTGAACAGCCTATCAGGTGGTGGTACGCTGCCGCTTCCTGTCCAAACACCGTGACCTGACAGTGAGGGCTGCGTGGGGGAGGAGGGGCATTGAATCCCCCTCTGCCTACCCATTTGTATTCAGCTCCAGCTTGTACTGACGCGGAGGCTTTACAATAAACAATCTGCAGTCCAAATTAAGATAATGGCAATAACCGACGCTGGGCTTCATATTCTAAGTGCTGCGAAGGTCAGAGCTGAGTCTATGAAAGTGCCGGGGTGGAAGCCGGTGGAGGGTATATGAAACAGGGGACCTCTCTCTCTCTCCCCCTCTCTTTCTTTCTATCTTTTCCCTCCCTCCCTCCCAGCTCTCTGCGGATCTATCAGGCTTTAATATCTAGTGTCTCGGTTTGAGTAACGGCCTTGTCGAGGCGGGTATTGATGAAATGGCTCGGGATCCTGCTCCGTCAGCCCGGCCTAAATAAGCCGCAGACTGATAAGTTTCCACAATGTGAGTGTAAAGGTCATTAATACATTACCTGTTCAGAGAGAGGGAGCCTGCAGAGGAATCTATTGATTTTCCTTTTTCTCCTCTCTCCTCCCCACTTACCCCCCGGCCTCACTGCTTCATTTTTTTAAACTCAATGTCTTTCTTTTTTTCTGTCGACAACGTCCTTGCATATGGAACGTCTCTCTCCCTTCTGTCTGGCTCACTCTTCCGTCTCTCCATCTCCAACTATTTGTGTTTGTAGTTGGTGTTAAAAAAAACAGTCCCACTCTGTCTTTACATTTTTGTCCTCACTGATTCTCACCATAAGGCACCATAAGTATGTGGACACCTGATCATGTGCACTCTGACATCCTGTTTTCCTCTTTGTCCTCCTGTCTTTCTTTTTGTTAAAGTGCAGTCGAAGCTCGGGATGAGAGCTGCTGAAGTTACATGTCATGTTACAATGCAATGGCATGACTGTCATTGCATTCAGCACTACTGAGACAAGAAACTGCAGTTTAGCATCTAACCAGACATAGTAATACATGGAATAATTGTAAGACACTGTTTAGAATAAACCGCCGGCGATATGAATACAGTGTTAACACAATAACGACTATATTTTGATATTGGTGGGACGTCAGCTGATCAGTGACAAGAAATTGCAGTTCAGAAATAATAATTTTGAAACCGGCGAGTACATTTTATTTTTCATAATAATATAAATAAAGGCTCTTATTTATTAAACTTGACCAAAGATGGCTACGACAGTCAAACCTCTCTTTCTCTTCTGCCCGTCTGTAGCTGAGCAGCATGCCGCCCGATGCCAGCAGTGACTTCAGTTTCTCCAAAAAGGGTCAGCTGATCATGAGCGCCATCAACCCAGCCAGCAGCAGCTCGGCCACGCCCACCCTGTCTGCCTCTTCCTCCTCCCTTCTGTCCAATGGCTCGTCTCCGCCCATCCACCAAACTCCGCCCTTGTCTGACACCGTCCTGCAGAAGTGGATCCTCGCTGCCGCCAAGGTGGGTGGAGCCACAGAAACACACCTGCATGGCATGCATAAATAAACACTATGTGTGTGTGTGCGTGTGCGTGTGCAGGGCCGTCACACGGAGCTGTGCCAGCTGACTCGGCCTCTGTCTGGAGGCCTGGGCTTCAGCGTGGTCGGCCTGAGTCCCGTGGGAAGCAGCAGTCAGGGCGTCTTCGTCAAACACATCCAGCCTGGAGGCATCGCACACAGGTACGACATGAAGTCACACTTTCAGGTCTTTTTTTTTCAATGTTTTATTACAAATCTTCACGACTTCGTGAGATCGTGAAGATCTGACTAGGGCTGCAACTAACGATTATTTTAATAATCAATTAATCTGTCGATTATTTTTCCCATTAATCGATGAATCGGATAAAAAACAAAAAAGCATTACTTTCCAACCGAAAACTTAACAGGATTTGTTTGAACGTCAGAACTGGTTCTCTACACTACACTCAGATACACACACTCAAACTCTCACAGACGCACACACATACAAACCCACACACACTCACAGACGCACGCACAGACGCACGCCACTCACAGACGCACACACATACAAACACACTCACAGACGCGCACACTCACAGACGCGCACACGCACGCACACACACACACACACACTCACTCACTCACTCAAACACTCACAGAAGCGCGCACACACACTCTCTCTCTCTCACTCCCTTTGTTCAGACACATTGTTCTTACGAGCTAACGCTAACTTGTCAAGCTAATAACGAGTAAACAGCAGAAAGCTGCTGGAGGGACGTTACGTCTTCACTTCAAACGGAACACAACCTGCCGACTAGCCGCAGCACCGGAGCCTCAACCGGAAGTGCTCTACTAGCTGCCTGTTGAACGGCCTTACCTCCGCGATGTGTTTCAGTCAACGATTTTATCGATTCGTTGTTGCAGCCCTAGATCTGACCAAACATGACTCAAGCCTTTTGCCTCAAATGTTTACAGAAACCTATTTCACTTACCGGTTAGCTATAACTTGAGTTATTTTGTTTAAATTCATTCATTAAATCGTCCTGGCTGACGTGCCGCGTGTCTCTGCTGCAGGGACGGGCGTCTCCAGGAGAGAGACCAGGTCCTGGTGATAAACGGGGTTCCTCTGGAGCCGAGTATCAGCCAGCACCAGGCGCTGACGCTCCTGCAGCAGCCGGGGGAGACAGTGGAGCTGGTGGTGGCCCGGGACCGCCCCCTCGACGCGTTGTCGTCACCCACCGCCTCCGTCGGCACGGTAAGACAAGTCTGGAATACACCCCAAAAGATAAACCTAATTTAGATTGAAAAATTATCAAAACAAGAAAATCACTATATTCTTTTGTTTGACAATTCTTTCTAAAACAAATGTACATAAAACTATGAACAAATGTAAATGCAATTTGATTTGTGTCTTTCCAAAATGAAAGCTAACATGTTGACTCTTCATGAGCTCAGACAAAGATTCAGACAAATTATTCAGGGAAATATGCCATACGTTACATTATGATGCGTTAAGGCTCTGTTCATGAGTATTGAGCGAAGGTGAATTATAACATTAACATGATGGGTTCAAATGTAATCTCGTTAAATGTAGTTTTGATGATATATTTATATAAATCCAGTTATTTGAAAGATGTTTTTACAGAAACATAAATAGATATTAGAGATTAATTATGAGCTGTACCAGCTCTAATCAGTTTATTGTCGGTAAAACTTCTACCGACAATATTTTTTTTAATTAAGGAAAATACAGTCTTTTATTTCCTTATCATTTGAATTGTGTGTTTTTATAAAGAATAAATTACTTTAACAAAGTAAAATGATAACATTTAGAATTTCTAATGACTTCAGAGTGGTTCAAATGATTTTTGGGATTAAAAAAAAAAGTATTGTAGATCAGCTGCAATAAACAAACAACAAAATAGTTTTATGATCCTTTGTACCTCTAGTACTTAAGAAGTTGTTTAAAGTTAGTGCTAACGGAGTCAATTTGTTTGTCTAAGTTTCCTCTCTGATCAATAGTCTGTATATTTGTAGCTACAGAGACCGTTCGCTCACTCAGCTGCGCTAGCAGCACATTTTTTAAACTGGAAGATGAGATGCAGTATAACTCCAGATGGGAGCCGCACTTCTGATACTAAAGTTTAACTGTTGGTTGTTTGGGAGAAAAAGGAAAACGCGCTTAGATTGTGAAATAAGTAATTCCCAAATCTTTAGCATCCATTTCAGGGTGAAAGTCAATAAAGCGCCGGAGACTGTAAACATCCTGCTGTACAGTTTAAATGACTGTTACTGTGCATCTTAAGCTGTAAAACCAGCTTTTCTCAGCCTTTTGGAACAAAACGCGACTGAAAACCGAAGCCTGAGTTTGCACATTGGTTCAACGTTGAGCTTTATGGCGCAGTGTGAGATTATTTTTTTAAGGCCTGATCCAGTTCAGAGGATTCCACACACAGAGACACACACGCAGACATCACCCAGCTGCTTGGCTGTCACTCAAAAGGGTGATGCATCAATCATAAGTGGAGGTCACTTTTAGGCCCCGCCTCCGTATCAGAGTGAGACCTGTTTATGACGAGCCGTAAGTCTGCTGACATTGACTCGGATGATTTTTATGACCTAAAGGAAATCAAGTTAGTGCTCCACTTGCAGCATCGCCCCTGACAATATGTATTTAAGTCTGCGAGGGGGCGCGATCAATGAATGTCGACATGACGGACAAGTCAATGACGGGAGAGAGGGAGTGCAGAGGAAGCTCAGAGATGGTGATGTATGAGGAAGTGACATAATTGTCAAACTCAACTCGCAGTCACCGCTTTTAATTAATCCAGAGTTCCCAAACTGTGGTCTGTGGAGCTGAGTATATTCTGGTTTCCATTGATTTTTTTAATTTCATGTGTCATGCACACTGTGCCCAGCACTCACAGTTTTATAAGACACCAAAGAAAAGAAAATGTATTAAACAGTTCATTTAATTAAAAAAATCTTTTTACCGCTCGGTCTTAAACAGAATATTCTGCCTTCTCTCGTAGTATTGGTGAATATAATCTGCAACAGGTAAAGTTCCCTTCCTGAAGCACAACCAGGCGGCAACCTGCCTCTGGTCTGCCGAGTGAAGCCTAAAAACGTTATTCTCTCTAGTGACCAGCAGGGGGCGACTCCTCTGGTTGCAAAAAGAAGTCTGGTTGTATAGACGTTTATGAGAAAATGACTCTACTTCTCTCTTGATTTATTCCCTCAGTAAACATTGTAAACATGAGTTTATGGTCTCAAGCTCAGGTTTCAAGTCTTCTTCAATACTGCAAATAAACTACAAAGCAGAGTATGCTTTAGGGCGGGGCTTAGATTTCCCTGAGCTTCACATTCATTTTTTAGGATCATTATTGTTTTTTTAATTCTTAATTAAAGCTGACATATAAATGTAGTGCATCTTGAGAACTACCTATAGACTGAATATAAGAAGTGGACGTAGTCGTCACGTTTGTGGACTGATGTTGTGAAGCCTCGGAGTTCAGTGATTTTGCCGTCTTGGATTACGGCCGTCGCCAACTAGTTTGTTTGGCAACCGATGAACGGAAGTTACCATATTTGAAATGCAGAGGAGTGACGTAGAGAAGTAGAGTCTTTTTCTCATAGAAACCGGACTTCATTTTGCAACGAGAGGAGTCGCCCCCTGATGGTCAGGAGGGAGAATGCAGGTTTTAAGACACTTTCATATCGGCTTCACTCCGCATAACCGGAGGTTGCCCGCCTGGAACCACCTTTGCAAAGGTGGCCATGTTTTTTTCATCAGAGCAGACTGGGCTTTTCTTTCTTTCTTTCTTTTTAGAAGGGGGATTTAAAGAGACACGCTAAAACGTTTCAGACTGATGGTGAATTCAGTTAATTTCCGATGGACAGTATAAAAGCATTATAGCGCTTAAACATGTTCTTGTAGAAATCCAAAAGAAAAGGATGAACATGTTATGTCCTCTTTAAAGTTGATATGTAATATGTATTTGCTCTCTGTTGTTTTAATGCAGCAGAATTCACCATATAATTGCTTTTATTTATTTTTCTGATTCTGTTGTCAAACAACGGAGCGATTATGACACTTTTCATCGCGGCTCATAAATAGTTTTAAACAGTGGTCATATACATATGACCTGTATACTGCTGAGCTGTTCTGTGAGATATCACAGAAAGTTAAAAGGCCAAAAGAGATTGTCATATTAAAGCGTATGTTACCATTTAAATGACCCGCAAACATGTAGTTTTATGTTTGTAAAATACAAATTTATTGAAAGTGTGGCTGCTTCTAAAACTTGCCCATTGGAAATGTAAACTGTGACTGAGCTGCAGCACAACTAGAACACGATGCAGCTGGATACTATTCCTTAACTCAAAAGTTTTTCCCTAAAAAAGTAACAGCTCAATCTCTTAATGTCCTCGCCAAATTCTCACTGTAACAAAAACAGTTATCTTCCAAAAATGTATTGGAGTGTTAATGTTTATTTCAATTGTAGAGCTAATTATACAATAATTGCATTAAGGGAAATAAAGATAAAATGAAAACAGAGCAGATAGAAGAATCCCAAACACTATAGATGTACTGGTACCATATGTGAGCCTGCGTTATTGGACAGAATACAAGACAGGACATGCAAATGTTTGAGGGCTTTGACATTTAGATAACCAGAAGAGAAGACTTCCACCATAAAAACAAAACGATGTGGTGACAAACCGGAGCAGGTCTGGACTGTTAATGTGAGCCGAGGATCACAGGTCGGCCTCAGCCGTAATGATTCTGCCCCGCTCTATTGTCGGGTCATTATCGCACAGAATTACACTGCCCCTCTTGTTTGCTGCGCTCCTCCTCATTGGAACCGAGCCACGTCCTGTATACCGGGCCTCCGATTCCTCCTGCTTTTGTTTTATTCATGTCCCGTCTCCAGCGAGGTCACATTTAATGGAGCCGCGGGCATAAAAAACAGAACTCTGGCTGGGATTTTATTGCTGTTCTTCTGGCCCGTCTAACTCTCCGTCTCCACCAAAGCCAAGACTCCTCTGCCGGGCAGATTCAGGCGACTCTGACCCGGCATTGCAGCCGCTGATGTCCAAATCTCTTCCCGCTGGAGTGCTTTTGGACGCTGACAGGAGACGTGTCGCTCATAAAGATGGGTATAAATCATTAAGTCGGATATGATTTTACAGCTTTTGTCTATTCAGTGAATATTTCCCCACCATCGATTAGGACAGCATGTTGGCGAATGGACTTTTTTTTTTGTGCACGTTATTTATTGCCCCTAAAAATGCCAAAAAGCAAAAAGAACAGAGATAAAAGATAACAGATTGTGCAATTAAAGAAACCAGAAGGGACCTTTTAAAACGGCCTCAACTGAGAGGAAATTAACTAAAGAACTGGAGAAAGTTTATGAACTTTACTGTTAGCTCCCTTCAGTCATCGCGGTCACATGACCAGCCTCCTGTCAATCACATGAAAACAAACAGCTTGCTAAAGACTCTCATAGAATGCATCTCTGCTTATTATTGAAAGCAGAGGAATATATTGACCTTGTAGCTGAGGTTATTTTATCTTGGAAGGACCAACAGCCAAACGCAAGCAACCGCACCGAAACTTTGTCCAAATAAAATCCAGACTGGAAGTGGTTTAAACTCAGAACTCAATTAGATTATGAATTGTATTATCAATATCGCAAATGCCAAGATTTCACGATGATTTTTGTCATTTTACATTTATTAGATGTATGAGAGTGAAGATGCAGACAGGTCTCCCAATGTCCCCTCTGTTTCTCAGAGGATGCTAGTTTTAGTTCATAGTTCATAGTTAGCATATTCAGGGAATCCTAATTTGTGTGGAGCTGCAGTGGGTGGCTCAAAATTACTCATCAGCTCGAAAGCATTAATAAGAGTACAGCGGGGATTTCAGTATTTGGGGATAGATAAAAAAAAAACAGGAAAATAAAAAAAAACAATTGGTTTAAATCTGCAGCAGAGGCTAAGGTATCTAGTATCCCTAGTATGGGTCAGACTTCAAATATACTGGGTACTACATTTCCCATAAGGCAACTTGGTAGTGTTTGTTTGTTACGGTCTTGTCTACAGATATAATAATATATCTTTGTCCACACGAGAACGCACAACCGATGGCAAACGCTCCAAGAAGCATGCCGGGCCAGTAGGTGGCGTTAAAGTCAACGACATACGTCAAATACCAAAGAAGAACATTCTGAGTATGTGGGGTGAGCTTGTTTTCCTTCGGCTGGCTGTATCTTCAAACACAAACAATAGTTGAGAAATCTCTATCCATGGTTAGTAAACTCCTGATCTACACTTACGTCTGGCTCACACACTTAATATGACTGAGCAATGCTATGCTAACCAAGCACAATAGGCTTGTATCTACACGGGAAGTTTCAGGTGCTGATAAAGCTCTGTTTTTATCGGCCCACTCTATTTGTGTGTGGCCGAGAGGCATAATTGTAGGTGAAAATAGAGAGAAATGCCCATAAGACCCTCATGGCATGTTTGTCAAACTCCAGTTTGTAATGCAGACTTCTTGTTGTTGAGTTCTCTCTCTGCCAGAGTCACAGAAAACATTCTACATCCGTTTTCACAGGCTGATAGTAAACTCATTTAGATTCATGAAATGGGTGGACCGCCCCTTTTTTAACACAATAACTAATCCATCCCACCTAGTTTCTCCTAGGGCTTTGTTAACCTCAGAACAAACTTCAGGACATTTATTGATTCTTTTAAACATTAGCACTACTTTTTACGTGGCATTATGCCATACAGCATGTTTTCACTCATAAAGACTGCACTCATAGGTGGGCTTTATATATTGTATTAAATCAGTGCTCTATGTCCAACATGACCGCAAACTAGTCCTGAGACTTTCTGTACTCTATTTGTGTTCATTTTCACAGGCAGTAAGTAAAAAAAGCATTGAACACAGTGCGATCCGACCTCTTCCAGTGTCCCGGATGGGCTGAGGAAGGAGGTTTGTGTCTTTAGCCGGAGGGAGGCCTCCTCTATCAGATCAGAGCTGTAATAAGAGACCAGACAGACCTCATAAGTGCAGCTCATTTAACTTTCACCAGGTGGATTTTTAGGTTTTTGAACATAAACATCTTGTATTTCAAAAGCCAATAGCTGCAATATCTTTTTTAAAACGAGCCAGGGGAGGCTTTCAATGTCCCTCGAATCTTGAAGTCCAAACTTCTGTCTCCTGTTGAGTTCTTTAACAAACAAACAAAAAAAACATGGTGTATTTCAGGGACATTTTTTATTGTGTACTTTTATTAAACTTTTTTAAAGTTGAAATGATGACAAAATCTACAAAAACTAAAGTAAAAAAAAAACGGTCAGTTGGATTTCCTATTTAAGGAAATCTACATTTGTGTATATATATTTGTTCTGCAATAGGACATAAATAGCATTATAGGTCTTACGAATGTGTAATGTGTCTCATTCAGAATCTGGGAAATGTGCTACTTGTGTTTTGTTTAGTTTTTTAAAATATGAACTAACTGCTGATTCTTTGAATAAATAGTTGAGGTGTTGTAATAATAACTTTTCTGATAACATATCAGCTAACCACCTGTCAAACCCATTAATGAACGTCTTCATCCTCCGTCTTAATGCTGAAGTGGGGTCACGTAGAGGAAATCGAGCTGGTGAACGATGGATCTGGTTTGGGCTTCGGCATCGTGGGAGGGAGGACGACCGGAGTGGTGGTCAGGACGCTTATCCCAGACAGCGTGGCGGACAAGGTGCGTTCAGCAGATGAGTATTATATCATGATCCATCCATCCATCCGCACCAGGCTGACCCAGGCTTCTGTCTCAACCACAACAGTTTCCAGCTCATTCGGGATCCTGAGGCATTCCCAGGCAAGCTGGGAGACATAATCCCTCCAGCGTGTCCTGGGTCTTACTCAGGGTCTCCTACCAGTTCGACCTATTATATCAAGATCTTAATGAAAAACACACCCAAACCTCAGCATCAGTTGTTAAACTACAATTACAAGCCCTTGTGGCAGCTCTACCTCTACTTCTTCCTCCTCACGGGGTAGACTGAGAACAGGCTGGAGCTCTGCAGTGACTTTCTCAGGGAACTTGTTGTGTTACGAGACAGAACCGGGCCTCAGGGCTAGCTGGTTAGCACGCTCAATTCAGCAGTCAGTCTTCACTGCAACACAATACATAAGTACATTTTTCTATGTTTTAAACAATTTCTGGCCCGATCTTACACATTGCACCTTTTTAAACCAATCCCCATTGTCTTGGGCGGCGCTAAGCCCGGGATGCTGCACCAGTACGCTCACAAAAATAGGTAGCACAGAGAGCAGAAAGAGAGGAGAAGGACAGACTTATCCACATCATGTAAGTCGGACTAAACTACGATATGTAACTTTGGATTTTCTGATTGTTGACTGTGAGAGTACTGAAACAAGCAACTGCCTTCATCAGCTGAGCAGCAGAAACTTGTGCTGTTGAAGCAGAAATTAAAGCTCAGTGGACGTCTTCTGCATAAATAACGAGTTAAAGGACGAGTAGTGCATCAGAACAGGCAACAGGACTGAGGGAGGAATTATTGCCTTGTAAGTGGATTAATTAGATCAATTAGATTAATTGGACAAGATTAATTTCTCTGCAAAGAAATGGAGAAAAAAGTTCCAAAGCATGTTGAACCACTCGGCTTTTCAACACACCTATAAAATCTTTTTTAAATCTTCTATCTATTTTGCTTCATCTCCCTTTGCCATTTAACTTCCTCTCCCCGTCTCTCTGCTTTTTTCATTTTTCTCATTTGTCCTGTAGCTGACAGATACGTTTGTGGTAAAATGTGAAAGATGATGTGAAAAACATGAAGAAAAAACTACGGGAGCATCCTAATTGATTTGAAGGAGCTGCGTTTAACATTCTGAACATTAATAAAGCAGCAAACAACTGTTATAAATGTAAAGATGTAGCTTTGGAGCGTAGCGCTCACCCTCCGCTTGCCCCTCAGGTAAACACTGTTAGCTATGTCGGCACTTTTGCACTGTTGGCATCGTTGGCTATGAGCCACCGTCTCACCACCGACACCTTGAGAACCGTTGAGACAAAAAAAAATCTCCCAATCTCGGGTCTTGCACCTTTTTAATGATCTTAAATTCACAAATAATTGCAGATATTCAGTTCCAAAGAACCGCCTCTAATACAAGCCTGTTTGAAATAACAGCCGGTTTCTCTCTGCAGTTGCAAATAAAGACCATTGGACACTTATTATTGTATATTATTACTTTCTGATCATGTTCAAGTGTTCTCCAATATTTTGACTCTCATGCGCTTCCTCTCCTCCAATCAGGACGGGCGTCTCCGCACAGGTGACCACATCCTTCGCATCGGGGCGACGCCTACCAGCGGCCTGACCAGCGACCAGGTCGTCAAGGTGCTGCAGGGATGTGGAAGCCAAGTGACGTTGCTGATCGCCAGGGATCCCCAGGGTCAAAGGTCAACAGCCCCGCCTCCCCCACCACCTCCTGACTCGGCCCCTGTCTCCTCCTTACCCCCACGTCCCCCGGGCATACCACCCCAACGCCGGCTCAGCAAAGCGGTAAGCAGTCAGAAGAACCATCATAGAGTAATCATTTCAGACTACTCGTTTAAAGTTGATCATTTAAGAGAAAAACGTTCTTCTAGGTAACTGCACAAAAAGATAAAAGAGTTTGTTTCTCTTGGTTTCGGTGCTTTGTATGCTGCTGGCTTTGGAGACGGTGCAGTCCGACATGAAATAAGTGGATTCTCTGTTTGTGTTTCAGCCCAACCTGGAGGGATATGAGATCCACGAGGTTCCTCTAACCAAGAACGATGGCCAGAGCCTCGGCATCTCCATCATTGGCTACAACCCACTCACCAGCCAAGGTAGGGCAAGAAACAACAGTTAGAGCACAGTTAGAGACACAGTAGAACGCACTAGAAACACACAGAATACCCTAGCAAGCTCAGGTAGGACAGGTTAACACTGTCAAAACATATTGAACGCACATTTAAACAAAACTACCACTCCCACCTTTAACTTGTCTTTATCAGTATTTCATTCTAACTCAACCATGTCACTGTTTGTTGTGTACCTACAACCTCACAGTTAAAGCTGCCTTAAGTCAAACCTCAGGGCTTTCACTATTAAGCAACTATAGGGCTTTTACTGTGAAGCAGCTTCAGGTCCATTACTGTGAAGTAACTGTAGAGCTTTTATTTCGAAGCAACTGCATCGACTTTTACTGTGAATTGTATTGTGAAGCAGCTGTAGTTCTTTACTGTGTAGCAGCTGTATTAGTTTTACTGTAAAGCAGCTGTAGAAATTTTACTGTAAAGCAGCTGTATTAGTTTTACTGTAAAGCAGCTGTATTAATTTTACTGTTAAGCAGCTGTTGGACTTTTACCATAAAACAGCTGTGGAGCTTTTATCATTAAGCAACTCTAGGCCTTTTGTTTGAAGCGGCTTCAGGGGGTTTGCTGTGAACCACTTGTTTTCTTGTTGATGAGGATTCATCCAATTCATATATCTCATGCTGAATTTATATTAATATTTTCTTTTTGATTAGAGAAGTGAAAAGAAAAATAACATCCCTTTTCTGACACATTCTCTTCATTTTATGGTTCATAGCTTGTAGCACAAAGTCTAGAGTGAAGTTGCTTCTTCACAATTTTGCAGATTTATGACGGGTTGCATATTAGTTCTGTTTTTTAATGGTCCGATAAAACTCTGCCTGCCTTCTCTCTCTCTCTCTCTCTCTCTCTCTCTCTCTCTCTCTCTCTCTCCGTGTTCTATGTCTCTCGCCCGATTCAGATGCAGTAGGTGTGTTTGTGAAACATGTGGTTCCAGGCAGCGCTGCAGATCACAGCGGAAACATCCGAATCCACGACCGACTGCTCGCTGTAAGAACCTGATTTAATCGTTAATATTATTTTATTGTCTTTTCACCTGATCAGTGTTCATTTTCTAAAATGTGCAACGCATTTAACATCTCGAGAAAAGAACAAACAGTCAAACCTGAGATGAGCCCTGTTTTTCACTCCTTTCCTTGTCCCTTGTCTCTACCGGCCTTTCTTTTTGTCCCCCTGCCGGTTTCCACAGTTGGATGGCGTCAGTCTCCACGGTCTGAACAATCAGGAGGTTATGGAGGTGATGAGGCAGACAGGTCGGACAGTCGTTCTCAGTGTGGTCAGGAAGAAGCCCAGAACCCTGGAGAGATCCCTGGATAAAGGTAGACGCACACACAGACAAACAGATACTTGCAGTTTTTATCAGGCAAAACTGAGCTGCAGCCTCTTTTCATGGTAGACATTTTGACACGTCAAAGCAAGAAGCCTGGTGTCACTAATCACAATACCAGAGACTGTGTTCCATTTAGGAGAGCCAGTTTTGCACAGGCCGGCTCCTTTAAGAGGCCTCCTGAGACACTGAATGGAACACATCTACGGTTAATGTTAGTGCTTCCACACGTGCTTATCCTGGAAACACAAGGTAAAAACGCTGCCATGAAAACAGGTTAATTGACTCTCTCCTCTTTCTGCCCCTCTGTGGGGTGAGCCATTACCCAACACGTCACTGTCAATCTCGCGATCACTGAAATTATCACCTACTAGTTGCCCTACATCAGGGGTATTTAACTAATGTTCAATAAGGTCCAGTTTCAGAAAATGTCCTCAAGCAAAGGTCTGGAACATCACAGTAATCTCTAACTTTCACTATGATTTAGTCCCATATGTATTGAAGTAGCTAGCAGTTCTTTCAACGTCTGTATGAAGTCAACAACTGACCGTCAAATCAAATTAATATATTTATTATCAGTTTTCAAATTGAACTGGTTGAATTATAAATACTCTAATCATAAATACATATTATTCTCTCATTTCAATTACAATAAAACTAATTTTACAAAAATGCATTTAACTTAATCGTCTTTGCCCTGTAGCTAATTCAATTCTATTCCAATTCTTTAGTTAATTCAGGTGATGTCAACCAAAAAAGCCATGATATTATAAGAATGAATATAGAAGAGTTTAAAGACTCTGGTTTCGCTGTCCACATTTCTCTTTTTGGAGAACCCCATGTGAAATAACTTCTGTCACTCGTGTACTGTTCCACCACTCAAGTCGCGATGCTTATCCAAATACGCATATTTCATTGGCCGAGTAGCATCACATGATGGGATTTACATGTATGTAATTGGTCAGTGTGTTTCCTGGGCCCCTGAACGAGTGCTGGAAAGGCTGGAAAATCTGCGGCAGTTAAAATATAAGCGCTCTGTCAACATTTGATAATTCTGAATCATCGTTCGGTTATTGGTCCAGAGACAACGGTGTCTGGGTCCGCCTGGCAGTGACCCTGTCCTACATTGATCCTTGGTGTCTTTGGGGCCCTGAGGGCAAAGAGCTGGACCTAACTAACCGTCCGGGTGATACATGAGCAGATGCAGCACAGTTTCAAATAATAGAAGATTGAAATTGATCATTTCAGTGTCATGTTGACGTACACTGTAGTCTCATAAAGCAACGCGTAGCAAAGAAAATCAGTCAATTCATTAATTAATTAAATCCTGATTTCGACTATATTATTACAGTAAAACATTAAGGAAAATTGTGATTCAAAGTGTTTCACGTAAAAGAAATACATTAAAAGTAACAGCGACTGAAGTTATGCAAAAAAACCTCAAAATAACTAATTGGTACATTTTACTAAAACCTTTAATTAGCTTGGCTTCTTTTGTAGCTGTTTTTAATCTGCTGTTATAAATTGCCTACACTAATAAAAATACACATCACACGGATATACATCTCAACATATCTCACGTTAAAAATGAGTTAAAATTACTTTCTGTGGGTTTATGTTCGGCCAACTTCATGATTGTGTTGTATTAAACCAGTAATCTGCTCCTGCGAGAGAAGGGAACTCTCCGCATTAAACTTATCGGACCCTTTCTTCCTATTACCTGTCCAAAGCCTCCCTGCCTCTGTTCCCTTTGCCCAGATTAAGATGACAAATTTGTTTACGACTCGGTGTAATTTACCCAAACTCTCAAGCAAGGAAAGCCTGCAATTCCTCCTCCACATCCACCAGCGTCCACGGAGATTAATTCACCCAGTTCAGGGTCATTTCTTTATGTCTTTCTATTGGCCAGCGGCCTGCACTGGTCACCCTCCAGGCCAGAGAGGGACAAGATATTTTTTTTTTTTCAAACAGAAGAGGAGTGCAGGGCTCTTATCTCTTCCAGACGTCTCTTTTATTTCATTACTGAGAGAACACAGCGGACTGGGAACCAGCTCAGTTTCCAGCGGCTGGTTATTTCCGCGGCTCTCT